>PVKA01001381.1:40748-148667 GCA_004027165.1 Ctenomys sociabilis | reverse complement strand
ATTATTGAATCTTTGATATAATTCAGCTACATAAATACCTGTAAATATAATATCATGTATGCACCTTGTACAATACCAAAACATTATGAAAACAGTTTGCAATGTATTATTTCATCGACTCTGTATGGTTATGATGTTTTGAAACTGTCTGATTGACATTTGTATTTCAATAAAATAAAAATAAATGGAAAAAAAAAAATAATCCATTTAATCTCTCTGTGTTTTTTTTTTTTTAAAGAACCCTTTCTCTTTAAATTTTGACAGTGCTCTCTATCATTTTTTCTGTTGTTCTAGAGCCCAGGGACATTTACTGACTTTCCTCCTAGAATCAGGAAAGATATTTTTAAAAATGTGTACTTCATACAGCGGACTCAGAACCCATCAGTACATGGACCCAGGTGTCACACACCCTGAATCTCAGCACTCTCAGTACTTCCACTGGCCTGTTTCAGCTCCAGCTAAGGCAATCTTTTTCAAAAGACAAAAAAAGTGCTATGATATAGATACCACCCATGAGACATCCAAGAAATAGATTCCAGGTCCTTGTGCATGGTGAGCAGAGAATCACAAGTATACAGCCAATGCGAAAAGCAAGAAGAGGTTACATTTATCGAAGATAACAGGAAGGTGTGCTCAGATTCATGACAACAGAAACAAAAAGGTAACATCAATGGGAAAAGTGTGGTAGGATAGCAGGGGCACTGGAAGGATGCAGATAAATCTGGCTTTCAGATTTTAAAAGAACTGGATATCTCTCATGGATCTCTCTGGGTAAAACTGACTAACATGATTGACAGGATGATGAGTCATCTCAAGGCCTTCTTGGTATGCAAGATTTTTCCCAGAGTTCACTTGTTCACTGTTTACAGTTTTCTTTTCTGTCTTTCCTTGTTGTTTTCTTCCTCTTCCTCTTCTTCCTCCTCTTCTTGTTCTTCTTCCTCTTCCTCCTCCTCCTCTTCTTGTTCTTGTTTTTGTTCTTCTTCCTCTTCCTCCTCCTCCTCTCCTTCTCCTTCTCCTTCTCCTTCTCCTTCTCCTTCTCCTTCTCCTTCTCCTTGTTCTTGTTCTTCTTGTTCTTGTTCTTCTTGTTCTTGTTCTTGTTCTTCTTCTTCTTCTTCTTCTTCTTCTTCTTCTTCTTCTTCTTCTTCTTCTTCTTCTTCTTCTTCTTCTTCTTCTTCTTCTTCTTCTTCTTCTTCTTCTTCTTCTTTCTTCTTCTTCTTCTTCTTCCTGTTCTTCTTCTTTGTAACTGGTCTCACTCTTCTAGGCTGGCCTTGAACTCATGCAGCCCAAGGCAGCTTTCATCTCACACCTAGGCAGTTCACTATTTTAATCATAAAAGAATGCAACCCCTTTGTTTTAAGAAATTTATGTGGGGAAAATTTTACTAAAGAAGAAGCCATGGGGTATGACATGCATTTAGCTGGTTCTTTTGTTGTGTATTTTCAGTTGGAGCCAAAAGAAACCGTGGGAATACTGGATTAATACAGCCTTAGAGGTCTCACTGAGGTTGTATTGGTCTAAGTGAGCCCTGAGCTGCTGAAACTTCTGACATTTATTGAGGACTACAAACAAGCTAAGGAATGTGCATAAATAATTTGGTGTAGACAAACTTCTCTCTATATTGTCTTCAGCATTCACGAAACTCTAAGTTCAGATAACTCTAACTGTTAACATTTCAGGTGAAGGATAAAAGAACAAACAGGAAACACTTATCTTTGGCCTTATATACCAGCTTGCTGGATTTATAAGAGACAACAAGTACCCTTGGGATCTGCTTCTTGCTCTCTGTTCCTTGGGGATATCAGGCTTCTGTCTCATAGGCCTACAGTCTTTGTTATTTTCATTTGTGCTTTTCCAGGGACAGTGGAAGGAATATTGGCCCAGATGTGTTGCCCAAATCCTGATGGTTAGAGAGAGAGTGGTCTCCCACCCCCAACTGTGCTATCTGTACTAATACAGTATCACTTGGCTTCTGAAGCTTTCTGTCCAACCGTAATTGTTGGAGTATTTTCTTTGAGAAAAGCAGTAGGGAGGAGAGGGGAAAAAGGAAAGGAAGAATGTGCAGACATTAATAATTTGTTAAGTTATGGTTATTTATTAATGTTCTTGGTTGTCAATTCTAAACATCTTTGCTAGAATCTAAAATTGAATACCTTATGCTCATGAAGTTTTATTGCATCTGACAAAGCCAACCTATGTGCTGATCAGTGCACTGATCTGAGAAGGTCAGTGTGTGAGTGATGCTCCACAGTTTATTGATCAATGCTGAGTACCATTGATGGTACTCTACCTCAAGAAAAATGAGGATTATTATGGAAAGATTTCCAGAAAACAGAAATAATTAATGATCATTTCTAATATAAAGTTGAAAATTCTTTATAAGAAATCTAAAGCTATCTGGGAACAGGTTCATGGTCCAAGTTTCCTGAAGCACTACATACTTGTGAGATCAAGATAAACTTCTCAGAAGAGAGGAAGATGAAGCCAGTTGAGTCTGGAAGAATAGGGGGAGCCATTCTTTTCTCTCTTAGTTTTTAAGAGATTCTATCTTAGTTATTTTGTCATGGCTGGGACAAAATAGATGACATCCACAAATTAAAGAAGGGGGGAAAATGCTTTCTGCTCACAAGTTGTAAATGTTTAGGCCATAGTTGGCTGGCTCCAAGGCAGGGAAGGTGGGCAGAGGTTGTGGTAGTAGAGCAACAGTCCAGGGCAGGGTAGGCAGGAGGCATGAAGGACAAGCCCCTTTCCTTTCATTCTCTATTTCATCCAGGCTTTACACCTATTGGTTGGTGCCACCTGTGCTCAGGTTGACCCAGTTGTTGTGACTAATACCATACCACAGCTTCTTTAACAGTTTTTTTTTTTTTTTTTATATTCACTACAGATAATGTTAGAAACTGAGAAATGTGGACAGTGAATGTGTAGTAACTCTTTCTGCTTCTAACATGTGCTAATTGGTCCTGCTGTATGCTCTTCTACTTGCACACAATTTCATTGCATTTAGTTTTGGCACATTATAGAACTTCTTTAACACTTTGTATATAGATAATGTCAAAATTATTACTTAAAATGAAATTTTCTGGGGACAATGTAGCTTCATTTATTTTTTTAATTTATACATTTTCTTCGGGGTCTCACTATGCAGCTCGTTCTCATATTGGTCCTCCTGTTTATAGCTTCTGCAGCACTGGGATTACAGGAATGATCCACCATATCCACTCTTGGTCATTGGTTCAGGATGCCCAGGGGTGTGGCCAGTATGGCAAGCAGTGCTGGGGATCGAACCCTGGTCTTGTGCTTGCCTTAGTAGCTGTTTAATCTGCTGAGCTATTTCACTGGCCCTGAATGTTGCTTCTTGAAACAGTTGAACTATAATAAGTGGGAAAATGCAAAGCCAAAGGAAGAGTTTTCCTGCAGTGAATGTCTTTGCAGAATACATGTTCTATTAGCCTTTCTGGTGGCTCCTGGCATTATTGTATTTCTGATGTCTACAGCAGTATATGACTAAATTTGAAGAGACTGCTAAAGTGATAAGATTCTTTAATGGCAGTTATCACTTCAATATTATATTCCTGAAGATATTTCTGTTCTTGGAATTCACAAGTAAGAAAAGTAGAACATGTATTTCTCACAGGAGTGATACGAATAGAGTCTCCTGATTAATCAGAGATTTCTCCACTCATGACTCAGTCAATAGTCATGTGCTTTCAATTAGACCATATTTTTTACAATAAAGGAAATGAGGTGTTTTTTTTTTTTTTCACATTTTCTGAAATATCCTGGGACTGGGGAGACATTTCAGCAGTGTAAGCACCTGCTTGGCAAGTGCAAAGCTGCAGGCTCAATGAAGGGTACCACACATGGTGCTGGCCCCGGAATTCCAGGCACTCTGTGCCTGTCACCAAAACTGGGCATTATGGTGCACTACTATAATCCCAGTACTGGGGAGGCTGAGACAGGAGGATCACTAGGAGTCCCAGTTCATAGGGAGATCCTGTTCCAAATATATAAATAAATAAGTATCCTTCCTCCTGCCAATTTCTAGTAAAATATGTAATTACTTACATTCATATTCCACTGGTTATCACTACTTAATAAAAATGACAAATGTTTTAAAATTTGTATATATATATATATATATATATATATATATATATATATATATATATTTACCCAACTAAAGTATCATTGATAATATTATTATACTAATTTTTAAAATGAAAACTTGAGGCTTTCACAGTCATGGCTTGAGCCAGAATAAACACTAATCAGTGGAAGAACTGAATTTGAATCCTGTGCTGTTGTAGTGGCTATTTTCCTAGTGTATGAGCTTTGTTTTTTGCTCCACCTTAAAATTGGTGTGGGAATGACAACCATTCCATGACAGCAAATCAGACAGCAGTGAAGAGCTGTTATCTGTCTATTTGAGATGCTATGAATAACTATTCTCCAGAGAATCCTTAATGTTGCCCTGTAGGAATCAGGAAGTGTTGCTTTGTCCCTAAATGAAATACTTGAGTATCTAGAAGCTTATATAAAGTTTTTAATTTTGAAATATTGTTTTTAATAATGAAAAGGGGATAAAATATCTTTATTTAGATATAAATATCTTTATTTAGATAAAATATATTATTTAGAGTCCCACAGTGGATCTAGTGATTTTTAAAAAAAGCAGACAAACTTTCATAAGTAGTTGAAAATGTTTGGTAATCTTCCTGGTATAATTTTTAGTTTTATAGTATTTTAGAACTTTTTTATCTTCAAGAAAATAAATATTATGTGAAAAAAATCTGAACTGAGTACAATTGTTGCTTAATAAATTTAATAAGAGCAAAGCACACACCATCTGTTTCATGATCATTCCTCTTGCTATGCCATATGTCAACTCCCATTACCTCTTCAAGTATGAGAAATAAATTTTCTATTGATTGCTGGCAACCTCCTTTTGTGGCTTAGAGAGAGTTGATGCTTCATTGCCAACCATCCTTGAGTCTGAATTTATACTTTACTTCAGTGAACCTAAAATATCACTCATTGACTCTTTTACTCAAAATCTGTACACTACCTGCTATTGACTCCATGCATCAGAGAAATGAGCTGATAATTCCACTTGGTTTTTATATTTTGTTTTTGATTTAGGCTAAATGAAAGCTTAGCTTTGTTGAGGATAACTTTTGGCAGCAAGTCAGGTGATAGCTGAAGACTTCTTTCCTCCCTGTGAGTCAAGATGTGAACTGCATGTCACTGCTGTACCGCCCTCAGAGGTCTATGACTGAGCATCTTACACAACTTCCATCCATGTGACAAGCCCTTTGCAGAGACAAGCCATTTTCCCTGTTTTGAAGATTGAGTTGTTTTCTTTTTGTCCTGTGAGTGACTCAACCAAGGAGTTCAATGGTTCATCCATTTGTGGCTGAGGGCCCCCTACTGTGTGACCTGCCACCAGTGCTCTCACAAGCAACAGATACAATCATCTGAACTCTTTAAAGGATGCATTTTTTATCTTCTTAATTCACCTAAACTTTGACTTTCCATCTAAATAGAAAGAGCTCAAAACTTACCCTGAAATGTATCATTTTTTTACCCAAATCTGCTCAATTTTTAATTCAGTTTCAGTGAATAATTATTTATTATTTGCTCAAGACAGAATCCAGCACCTGAGAACTTTCTTGAGTTTTGCTCTGTATCATCTAAAGTCTATCAATCACAGAGTCTACCTTTCTCCTGCTTTCACTGTGTAAGAGGCACCAAGTTAGGTTTTTACCTTTGTCCTGTGCTACTGCAAGATGAGCTACATTCTGTAGCTAACACCTGTGATTTGTATGGTCCTGGTCTATGTTCTTCCCTTCAGTATGACTCACATTTGCTTCCATGCAGTTATTTCTAAAGTGATTTTTTTTCATTGCCTTCTACATTAGTCTCCTGGATTTTTCAGTTCTTTGGTTTTTTGAATCTGCTAATTTCTCACCTATTCTTATCCTTGGTTGGAAGAAAATCCAAGTTTAAATTTGTTGCCAGCAGCAGACAGGCTCAGCTGTTCATATCCAGCCCCTGTGTAACCACCATTGATTTGAGCTCTGTACCTCTATGTGACCTATCTGTAGCTTAGGACTGGTTTCTGGGGTATTGTGGTTACTCCTAACCATGATTTAGAAGTTTTGTATATGCTGATTATTTTTCAGAGGACATCATTTTACAGTACTTCTGTCCAAACTGGGCTGGTAGCTGATGAATTAGAAGAGTGAAATCTCAGATTAGATAATGCTACTATAAAGAAGAGTATTTATTTGAAGCATAAGAAGATAGATAGCTCCCTGTTTGGAGGAGCCCCAAAACAGGTTGACAGAGCAGAGTTGGGATCTAGATTCTTTCATGAGCAGCTGTTGTAGTAGGATTTGCAAGGAGAAGAATTTAATATAGGATACACAATTTATAATGTTATTCATAATGGTCACCCAAAGAGTCATACAAAAAGAGTGCAGGAAATCTGTCCACACACTAAAGACCCAAAGAATCTAGCTGAGGACCTGGATTACATGGCAGTGTCCTTCATCAAAACAGCTGCACATCTAGAGTTCATAGAGCTCCATGCAGCTCTATTTCATGGACTTGCACTACAGAGGCACCAGTGCCAATGTGAAGCTAGAAAGTCTGTGCCAGTTGGCTGAAGTATCTGCACTGGAGCCAGGAAGCAAGGCTCAAAGAGCCAGAGCTCCCTGGAGAGGTAACACAGCCATCCTCAGGGACAATGACATCCCAAGCTCTTCCAGTAATGAGGACAAACAAGTCCATATTGGGACAGCCAGGATGACAAGATCCTCCTGGACGCCAGACAACAGCTCCATGAGAATTAAGAGCTCACTAAAAGCACATGTTTCTCCAGTTCTATTCTTTATTTTGAGGCAACAATCTTCAGGTGGGCCTTCCATTTCCAGCATCACGCCAATCAGTTCAGCTGGGTGTTACAAGTTGACCTCCAGTTATCAATCCACCACAGCAGCAGAGCATCAGAATTTGCTGCATGTCCAGTGGTCTCCTATCATATATAACCCAGTGGATTTTAAATAACCAACTGGGAGCCAGGCTTTCTAACTCAGAGTTCAAAGGAAAAGAAAAGAAACTATTACTCAGCATGCATTGTTCAATTCCTCAAAACCCAGCCCACAGGCAGCTGTAGTGAGGGGTTGAATACATGGTACATTTCATGCTGCCTATGGAGTTTCCTTAGGGCAGGATTCTAACAGCCTGCTGTTAACTCTTGTGGCCACTTCCTCTGTGTCCTTTCATATTTTTATCTTACGCATCTGAATGGCCTATGTTAACACTCAGTGTACCCCAGTTACAATACTCTCAATATATACACCATGTGTGTATTCTTTTCTTTGTTAGGCTGTGGAGCCTGACTCCACCTGAGGTCCTGTACTTTGATGTCTACTTACATGCCGAACAGCTAAATTGCCTCTGACACTAGAGGCACTATTGGTACCAAAGTTTCAGATCTATTTTATCTTACATGATGACTTTGTTGAGTCTATGAATTATATTTTGTCTCTCTAATTGTCATGATTAGAGAAAAATAATAATGAGTGAGAAAGGAGAGATCATCTTTAAGGAGCTGTCATTATTTTAGGAAGTATATTAAAGTAAAACTAATTATTTTAGTTGACAACTCCCAAACTTCATAATAAGTGAACCAGTATAATTAATTTTTTATTAATGACAAGTCCAAAGCAGGTATTACGATATATTTAATATAGGGATCCCACGAGGTGAAACAGAGTCTCAAGTTTCCATCTGTCAAAGACAAATTATACTGAACAGTTAAACTGACAAAAAAAAAAAAAAAAAAAAAAAACTTTGTGCAAAACCACAGCAGTAGATGTCAAGGTTGTTACAATTAACAGAAAGAAAATTTGCTCAACATCATGAAATAAAAGGAAAGAAGTATTATTACAGTTTGTGTCTGGTTGTCCCCACAAAGCCTCATGCTGTCATGGGGCAGAGCTATAGAGTTTGTGATTAACTCATGATCCACTGGGATTAATTGTGGGAGTGCTGCTGGGATTATGAGTGTGAATACAATTTACAGGAGGCAGACTTGCTCTCTGTAGCTATTGTTGCTGTTAGTCCTCCCTCTTGCTCTTCGATGCCACCATGAAAGATTACTCTCTTGCCATGTGCTGCTCTGCCTTGGAGCCAGCCGAGTATGGACTGAAACCTCCACCAACTGTGAGCTAAATAAACCTTTCCTTGCTTCCTTTTGAGTGTTGTGTATTTGTCCCAGCAATTAGAGAAGAGTAACTGAGACAAGTATTAAACACCAGGCTGAACAAGTGGGAAAAACTCGCAGGCATCAATATGACAGGGCGAATGTGATCAGGCTGTTTGCCTTAGCTTCCATAATTTGCAGAAGGGAGCGAAGGTTGGCTGCTATCTTCCTCCACAGGAAGGCTCTAACCTCCACCTTCTAGTTTTCTTTTAGATTACAAAGTACTGGCTCCCATAGCCATGAGAAAGACATTCTAGACTTGTATATTTGCATGTCCATAAAACAGAAGAAACATTAGAGTTGCAATCTAAAGTTAAACTTTTTCAGGAGAGAAGGAACATTCTGCACAGAAAAGCTTGTTTAAATCTGTTTTAAAAACTTGGTTAAAGGGAGGGCTGGTCAAATAGCTCAGTGGATTAAAGCACCTGCAAGCAAGTACAGGGTCAGGGGGTTCAATCCCCAGGCCTGCTGTGCTGGCCCAATCCCTGGGGCATGCTGAGATGGCAACTGAGACTGGGCATGGTGGTTCTTGAAGGCTGTAAACAGATGGATCACTAGGAGTCTGATCTAGTAGTGAGACCCTGATCACCCTGTAGGCCCTTCCTGGAAAAATACGAAGGAAAGCAAGAAAACAAGAAAGCAAGCAAGCAAGCAAGCATGCTTGGTTAAGAGGGACCATCCACTCTTGGCACCCCCCTTCTCTCTCTTGAACAGAAGCTTTCTTTCCCCAATAAATATATTCTGCTCATAACCTCTGCTTGTTCCTAAAATTCATTCTTTGGTTTTAGAGAACACAATCTCATCCCAGGTACCTTTTAGGTTGGGAATTCCATTTTTCCCCTATATCATTTGGAGGTCTCTGTATCATTGGGAGGTCTCTCACCGAGATCATTGTACAGATTGCTTTTATTTCATAGATTCTTGATTGGGACTTGCTTAGGTAACAAATTTTGATGCTTCAAATGTTGATATGTCTTTGCCCATTGCTCATAATTGCCTCACATAGTCTTGTTTCATACAGTTCTGTTAAAATTGCTTATAATTGCCTAATCTTTGTCTCTTATATAGTTTTGCTACAATGTTTGTTAAAATGTTGTTAGTCACTCTAAGTTAAAACATGGAAATGTTATAAGGCTATGATATTTCTCTAATGGGATGTTTTATTACTATTTTGTACTTGTATGTGTTGCTTTTAAACTAATTGCTCAATGTACTGGTATTTCTTTTTTTGTTTGACTTTAGACAATAACACTAGAGAGAATAACATTAGTAAGCCTCCTAGAGGATTTTATGTAAATTTATGTACAATGGACTTTCGAATCTAGCTCAGATTTAGAAAATGTTCATGCTTGTATATGAAACAAGGGGCCCATTTTGCCAACTAAATGACATTGGGTCGGCAACCATTCTTAAAGAGTTGGAGGATAGGTTTCACTGCAACAGACTGGCCCTGATCCCCTCTACACGCTAGAGGAAATGTCAAGCCTTCTCTATTTTAGTTGCCTTTCTTTGACCTTATTCCTATTTTTCCCATCTCTTTGTACTTTCTTTTTCAGAGGCATATAACATTAAGAAAACTCTAGACTGTTCCAACTAAGTGAAGCCCTTAGAAAATGAGCATTTGTTAGGACACGTACCCCATCTCTGGGTCAGATGACACAAAGAAGAACTATGCCTGTCCAGGAGGACATATATAAAAGCCATGTCCCACCTTAGTGTTCTAAGCTGGTCTCCTTTGGGAGGCAAAACCTGAGACATGGTGGAAAGAACTGACTTCTGAGTGATACCAGAAGGAGCTATCTCTAAAGCAGCACACTTAATGGACCAAAACACCTTCACTGTAAGGGAGGATCGCAACATTTTCTCCTAGATCTAGTTATCATTTAGATGCATAAAAGATAAGCTGTAGACCTTAAAATATTCACCGTAAAATGCTAAGTAATCTCATTCAGGGTTTAACTATCCCTTATAGAAGTTGGGCAAACAATGGTTATTCTGTCAGCTAGTAAATGCTCATAGAGCAGCTGCCTCTTTTTGAAGCAGAGTATGGGTTTCCCCAGCTGTTCGTTGATGAATCCCCATTGAAACCAAAGGCTAATGGAATGTTGACCAGAGACACTGCTGGGTTCCTTTTTGGATACTGAGCTCTGGTTGTGTGGGCCAATAGAAACTGAGAACACCTGAGGAGTCATGGCCAGGGCTCCTCTCTGGTGGACACCTAAAGGTGTTTGGTGGAAACTAGCTCTTGACCACTGAAAGATCGCCCCTTACCACTTCTTTTTTCTCTCTCTGCTAGTAAAGTAAGAATTCCACCTGAGATTTTCAGTACAACTTAATGAGTCACTCCTTCAGAAATTAGGGTGCAGCAGCTTGTAATTGTTTACATTCTACAGTAGCTACTAAGGAAGATGATTTAACATGTACCTTACATGTTTAAGAAAAGAGATTTTTTGTCAGCCTTAAAGTGTTTTTACCAACATGTAAAATATGATGTTAGGTGATAAAATATAAGTTTCATCGATGAGCTTCAAATTTAAATCATGCCCAGTTAATGAATGTTTACCTAGTTGAACATGGAAGATACAATTATCTGGAGACTTGGCTCAGTGCATGGGGACAAATCCCTCCAGTCAGTAATTCCATCTATGCCTAGAATAGACTTTTGTAGCCTGAAAAGTTCTCACTTCCAATTGACCTTTTTATGCCATAGTTATGCTTGCTTCTTCAGATATTCCTGTCACCAGACCAATTATAACTTATGCTTACAAGTATTTAATAAGAGTAAGTGAAGATTTTGTGAGATATTTCAGGAGATAGGAATCACGCACCAGTTTGAGGGTAGATAGGCTGGTGGGATCTTGTCTCCCTTCTCTCTAAGGAACATCTGCCTCCTCTGGAGGTGGGAATCAATTAGAAAGAAGGTGGGTATACCCAGGAAGGTAATGTCTGTTGAATTCTAGGTTACTTCAGTCAGTCTCTTACTCCTTTAGAGAGCTTCATTAGGCATTGGAAGAGGTTTGAGCCACACATGTTAAATGATCTGGAACCTGGGAGATAGCTCAGTAGAATAAATGTTTGCCTGGCAAGTGCAAGATCCTGAGTTTAATCTTCAGTACCTCAGAAAACAAACAAACAAAAAATTATAAAAGATCTGTTTGATCCAAATGGAATGCAGAAGGGCCAGCCAAATTGCTCAGGGGTTAAAGTACCACGAGGGCCAGGGGTTCTATCACCAGGCCTGCCATGCTGGCCCCACCCCCAGGGCATGCTGAGAAGGCAATTGAGACTGGATGTGATGGCACATTCCTGTAATCCAAGCTGTTGGGAGGCTGTAAACAGGTAGATCATTACAAGTCTGATCTAGTAGTGAGACGCTGGACACCCTGTAGACCCTTCCCTAAAATACAACGAAACAACCCCCCCTAAAACAAACAAACAAAAAACAAGTGGTATGCAGGGACAAGTATCAATTAGGACACTATTTTACTATTAGAAAGATAGTATGAAAAGAAAAATAGTAAAAATGTTTTATGTTCAGATTTTGTTTGCATTAAGAAAGTCATTATTACCTAGTTTTAAAATATAGATGTGAGCAACAGGAAACCAGGCAGTTCAGGTGCCTAAGCAATCACTGTCCTGGAGCCTAAGGCTTCTCCTCCTAACCTTTGGAACCTATGGACCAGACAGCATTAATCACAGCCTAGCCCACCACTCCTGAAATTAAGGTTTCTCCTCCTTGCTTTTCCAGTCTAGAGGACACAGATTCTAGACCAACTGTAGTCCAGTCCTCTACAGGGCTACCCCCATCCTCAGCTGGGTTTATGCGAGCTTTCAGGGATAACACCTTTTAAAGAAGTAAATTGGCAACTTAGAACTTCTAGAGCTCATGTGTCTTTTTCCCTGTGACCAAAAACAGATGGTTAGATCTTAGAAAATCTTTAGATGACCCTGACAAGTACATTGATGTCTTTAGAGAACTTACTCAGACTTATGAACTAGATTGGAGAGATGTAATGTTAATCTTAAACCAAGCTGTGACTTCTAAGGAAAGCAGTATTACAAGCTGACATTGCATTCAGAGATAAATATCATATTTTTAATTTAAATAGCCAAGAGATATACAGCCAGTGGAACTACCTATTCCCACTGGAGCCCAAGCAGTCAGATCCCTGCTGACCGAATAGCCAGCCAGGCAGGAGGCTGGAAAAGACATTTTCAGGTGTATATTCTAGAAGGTCTAAGAACTAAAACCAAGCCTTCAGTTATTAAATTTTAGCTATTTACCAAGAGAAACATGAATACCACTCTGATTTCTTAGAATGTTTAATAGAGGCACTGGCAAGACATACTTCCTGAGATGCTAATTCAATAGAAGTACAGATTATGCTTATAGATAAGTTCATTGCTCAATCAGGTTCAGATATTAAAAAAGAGCTACAAAAGATAGATTTTAGTTTAGATAACTCAATGCTTTAGTAAAAACTGATTCTTACTATCCTATAATCAGTACTTGGAGAGAATCAGAGAGATAAAGGAAAAAGATAAAAAATGACTGCCTTTGTTGCAGCCTCAAAACAAACCCTAAGTCTGATTCTCTGGGCTCTAGGAAGAGCTCAGTGACAATGAGGTGCATCTGCTGATGAGGTTCACCTGCTACTTCTGTCAGAAGCCAGATCATCATAAGAGGGACTGCCTTAAGAGGCCTATAAGCCATGCCTGACTGCCAAGGCAGCCACTAGAAGTTAGACTGCCCTCTGAGCTGGAGACCTGAGAGCTTTGACTCAGCTTCTCAGAGGGCCCAGAAGGATTGAAGGGCCCTGGGCCTGCCTTCTCTTTCCAGGCAGACCTTTATCTCTACCTGTCATGTTCACGGAAGAGTCCTGAGTAATCACGTCTAAGGGCAATCCAGCCTATTGCTGGACATTGGCACAGGTCTTTGTCCTTCTCCAGCCCTGACTTTCCTTCCAGTCATTGTACCTCAATAGAAACAGCCTTTAGAAGACATCTTGCTTATCTGTAACTGAGACACTGCACTACATTCTGTCTACTAACTAGTCAAAATTATGCTGAGACTAGTTTTTACAAATTGTTGTTTATGTATAAGACTTAAAAGATATTTAACTAGTTAAAAACGAATCTCCAAGGACAGATAAAATCATGTCAGCATAAAAAAGTTCTGAAGACACTGGCTATACAGTGTCCAATAGCTTTGGGCCTATAGATAGAGTCAGGCCTTGTATTTGTAACCAACTCGGGCATAGTTCTAAAAAGAGAAATCACTTTGCAGTACCCCTCATTACAATCAGAGACATATCCAAAACCCTAAATGGGACATTGGTTTAATCTGAATGAATACTATGTATTTCATAATAAGTGTATAAGTTAGTCTGGTTGATTTCTTTTCTTTCTTTCTTTTTTTTCTTTCTTTCCTTTTTTTTTCACTATATAAACATTATTATTATTTTTTTATTTTTTTATTTTTGTTTTATTGAAGTACAAATATCAATGAGACAGTTTTAAGATACCTTGATAAGATGGATTTGATAAATTAATACATTGCAAACTGTTTTCATAATGGTTTGGTATCCTATAAGGTGCATACTTGGTATTATACTTACAGACATTATTATACCGTATCTCTCTTACATTAAATAAAGAGAGTGTAGATGTTTGCGTATCTTATTTTTATACCTGAATTACATCAAAGATTCAATAATTAATACTTTCTACCTTGTTATTTTCCTAGTGGTTGTCTATAGTACTAGAAGCCCACATAATATCCTGTCCAACCACCATTAGTTCAAATCTTGCCTCTCATAGGATTATGTAGAAGCACAGCGTTATTTATCCAAACTGTACTGTCTATACACACACATATCATGATTTTCCCTTTCTGTACCCCTTCCTTTGTCTACAACTGTCAGAGATGGGCACTCCATTCAACTAACTTAGATGCTTGAACTCAACAACACAATTGAACACAGTCCAGCATTCCACAACAATAGTGAGTTATTCAAAGAAGTTGTTGACCAAGCCATTTACAGCTCAACTTAATATTATGGCCCCGCGATGAATACTTCATTTTTATACTTTTCTGCTGGATGGTCAAGATAGAGCAAGACTTATATACCAACACATGTACTTTATGTTTTTTATGTGGTCAGTGAAGTCCCCTCAGGGTTTATCTTGTAGTCCTGTACATTATTCTGTAGAACCTTTGTCTGTGTCATCCATGTGGATGAGTCACGGGCAATGCTTGACCAGTTTGCTCTCTGTGGGAGCTTGAGAGAAAGTTTTCTCTTCATGTGACTCTCCCCAGGCAAACTATAGAATTTCTATCTCTTTCCTCTGTGGCTTCATAATCTACTTGTTCAGAAAATTCGGAGCTCACCCGAGTTTCATGATGTTGCAGAACATGTTTTCCTATGTCCTGAGTCTTTGCTGACCTTGAAAGGCTAGGGCCTATGATAGTTACACGTGTGTGTCTGGTTTATTTCACTTATGCGTATATGTTCAAGTGGCATCCACTTCAGTATAAATGCTTCAAACTTATCATTCTTAATAGCTGAGTAATACTCCATTATATATAAATACCACATCTTTTTCAACCATTCCTCATGAGATGGACATCTTGGTTGTTTCCAAGATTTTGCTATTACACACTGCGCTGCTGGTTGATTTCTGATATTATGCAGGTATTTCATGCTGATAGTAAATACAGGTTTGACCTTTCAGATTTTATTTCTCAAAAATAACATTGCTTAATGTTTATAATATATTGTGTATCTTCTAATTGGTAAAGATTATTACACATTTTTAAAAGAAAATGTCATTGCTTCAGCTTTTGCAGGTGTTTTTCAATTAGAAGACAAAAGTGTTTCCCTATTCTTTTACTATAGATAAGTTTTGAGTTCAAAAACATACAAGTAAAAAATAACTTTTCAGGTCAGTTTTCTCACAAAGTATAACTAGGAAAATATACCGTACTACACTTAAATTACTTAGAAGCTTTGACAGTAAAAATAAGGTATTAATCTGATTTTCATAAATTCTCAAATTTAGAGATGATTATAAATAAAGCTAAACAGACTTGTAGCAAACTTTCAGAATCCATTAATAAATGGATCTAAAAGCCAATGAGTTACAATTGCTAGGCCTGAAAAGGTTTTATAAACCTTAAGTTATAAGTTTATAACTTAACTATTAGTGCAAATGCTTATATTTGATTATGTATGTTCTAATCTCAGAAAAAATTTGTTCTTTGCTAGAAGACACCAAAATCTAGGCAATCATTCAAGTAAAAACTACAACAAATATGCTACATTAAGCTTCCATTTACTGGGATCCACTAGATTTTTGTCTATAAAGAAACATGTTAAGGCCTTAACTAACCATCCACCTCAGACAGCCCAGGTGAGAAGAATCTTCTCGGGGTTTTCTGTCTCATTACAAGAGAAGTTGCTCTCACATTCCTTGGGCAGGGCTGTCTGCAGGAGACCTTAAAACCAAAAAGTTATATCTTGCTCAGTGGCCCCCAGATATCTGACATGAACTATAGCAGTTAAAAGGGTTTTCAGGAATAAATTTGTCTCAGTTGTTAAAAATTGCTCAGAAAGTGTTTCATAGTGCAAACATAGATTGATAAACCATGCATGTTTGCCTCTTAGCCCAACGGAATCCATGGTAGCTGCCAATATAAGGAAAAAGCCTGTTAAACTTTTAATAGATGCTCAAGAAGAAGTGTCAGTAGTTACCCAGCCAATGGCCCACTTGCAAACTATAAGTACTCAGTGTTTTCCCTAGGTCTGACAATATATGTGCCCCCAGTAACAGAGAAGTTGCTGAGGCATGTCAGTTTATTTGAGATAATACCCAATGGGCATGGAAGATAAAAAGATTAAACTCCACATTTAAGAGATCTAACTACAAAAAGTTCTAACTAATCTTTATAATTACAAAATTAAAAAAAGATGGTTACATTTCAGATCCTTCTAATGTCTCAAAAGGTGTCTAAGATATTAGACATCAAATCAATGGAATATGAGATGCTGCAGTCCCCTGGACCTTATCTTCATCATCTTTATGGAAAGTTATTACTGTCTCCTTGGTAAAAATCATTTTTGACTGTGTTCATAATCATCTTGTTGGTGGGATTATTTGGCTCATATATGTTTAATATTTCTTTGGCTTTGTCTCCTCTGGACTTAAAGCTGTTCTGCCTACCCAAGATAAAAATACCTAGTATCTATTGAGGGCCTTTAGGTAGAACCTCTGGAGAATATCTCTGACTGCCAATTCACAACTACGTCCCTTTCAGCCTGAAGAAGCCAGAGCCGTCATCATCCATGATTACCTTACGGAAGTTCGGGTTACTTGTTCAGAGGAAGGAATGCTGTAGGCAGCTGAATTAGATAAAAACATTACAGGCAGTCAGACAGGGTCAGGCCCTCTAGCAGACAATATGGAAGACAATGTGACTTTGCAACTTTGGAACAGAGAAAAAATGTAGCCATATACCACCCTCGGAATGGACATCAGTGATTGACATTCTAAATAGGTATCAGTTATCTTGAAAGAGCCAAAATGAGTCATTAACCCAACCCCCAACAGGAAGAGACCCTATACTGTATTCATGCTCACTTGCTACATGACTTCCTTCCCCATTTGATTCTGAATTAATCAATTTTACCTGAGCAATGGTGCTTGTAATCTCATTGGCTTTGTCTCACCTCATGCCCATCTGCGCCAGCTCACCATCTTAGACCCACCTCACTGCATGGTTTTCCTATATAAAAGTCCCTGGAAGAGACAGCTTTCTGGAGACAACCCGCTTGGGGCTACCCTCCTGTCCCTTTCTTGGACAGGAGCTTTCTTTCCCCCAGTAAGTATATTCTGCTCATTAAAAAAAAAAAAAAAAAAAAAAAAAAAAACTTGGTTAAAATGAATGGAACATTAAGACCAGCTTACTTTTTGAAATTCATCATACTTTCTGTGTGCTTGATCAGGCCTGACATCTATCCAATTTATATTTATTACTCATATCGTTATTATTCTAAATATAATTTAATGGATTATTTAACATAATATTTGCATAAAAGTGCTATATTTTAGTTTTGTTGATGAAGATAAGTGAAGCATAGAAAAGTTATATGCAAAAGCACCAAGCATTTCATTGGAAAAGTTAAAATTGAAGTTCCATATACTTTCCTATTGCCATGATACTGTTATTATCTAGTCATGAAGCGTTTGTCATTCTCAAGGCAATTTGTTTGCAAATCTATATGTGTTCTCACGTTTTGGAATCAACGTAGTAAGGCTTTGATTCTTTTTGATTTAATTTTGAGTTAATTCCCTTTATACTCTGTAAATAATTAATTGCTCAGTGAAATAAGATAGGAATAAAAGTAGGTAGAAAGGAAATCATAACTAAAAATTATACCCTTAACAAGACAGAGCCTTCTCTCTGAACCACCTGAACTTGCCCAAGTTAACTTCTATCCCATGCTTTCGGCTCCTTTCTACCAGGTCAATCCTGTCTAATGATCCTTAGGAACATTAAAAGTCAATCAATTGATTTATTTGAGAAAATAGCGAGGAGGAATCTGATGAAATAACAGTTTGAGCAAGTCAAAACAATGTCTAAATTACTTTTTCGAACAACAAACACAAATCTCACTCAACACTACAGAAGGGGCTGGTGCCCTTCTTGGGTGGGCCAGTTATCCAAGATTTCCACACCCTGTTAAAAGAGGCATGAAGTTCCCTGTTGCCAACTATAATGCATCTCAGTTCTTTGCCCACACATCTCACTCTTGAGTGCCCTAAAACTAATAAAATTTCTCTGTGTCTCTTACTGACATATCCTGAAAATACTTCCTCTGTAAGAAGAGACAGTAAATGTGCTACAAAAGAGACTAAATTTCTGAGGTCAAGTTTGGGAACTTCTCAAAGATGTGATCTGGTGATGGAAAGTTAGAAAATCATAACTCTAAACAAGGAGATGAAATCTAAGAGCTCAATGGGTATCCATTTTATCTTATAAGACAAGAATAAGTATATTCTTTCTCATTTACTTTTCTATTGTTGCTGGGATAAAATGCCTGAGACCCAAAATTAAGGAAGGAAAGGTATATTTAACTCATGGTTAGTGGATGTTTCAGTCCATACTCGGCTGGATCCATGGCAGACTGGCACATCTCAGAGAGCAGAAGTTCATGGCAGCAGAAAACAGCAATGAGTAAAGGAGGAAGCCAGCAGCCTCAGCTTCTAGCCAGCTTCTCTCACTTTCTTCCCCAAAGACTGCAAAGACCAGAGCTTCTCTGAGGAAGTGGAACACTCCATCCTTCCTCAATTCCCTTTTATAAACTTTAAGTGATCAGTCACTCAGGTTGAGGCCCCTATGCCTTAAGGTATGGAATTTCTGAGCCAATTCAGTTAAGTTTTTAATTTCTCAAATTCACACAATTTATCCACCACTGCTAATACCTCTTGTCAACTTGGCAACTTGATGTATTTCTTTAAATTTCTTTCTCTTGTTTCCAGTTATAGAGAGACATGCTTATTGCTAACATTTCACAACTTGGACATTATAACACAACTTTAATAATCCTTAAGAACCAGTATTGTATTACACTAGAACCATAACATTTTGCCCCTGGGTCCACCAAAGACTCATACACATCCCTTTATGTAAAAGGGATTTAGTTTCTCTTCAAGAGTTGCCAAATTCCTAACAGTTTAAGTATTGCTGAAAAGTTCAAACTTAAGCTAAACACATCCAACATTCAATGGCACAAGAAAAGTGTTACCATTGCAAAAGGTAGAAACAACAGGATGCAAAGCACTGGGACCAAATCAAGTCCCAAATCCCACAGGGCAAATGTTAAGTCGTGTGTGTAGTTCCATGCTCAACATTCAAGGCAATCTGTGGCAAGCTGTGGGCTCCACATAACTCCAACTCTATGGCACTTCTGCTGGTTGTAGCTCCCATGACTATTCTCTGGGATTGACTTTGCTCCCACCTTGTAGCTTTCCTCATATAGTCCATGTTCCTGGCTTTTGCAGACTTCTGGAGTTTTCACTGAATTGGCTTCTCACTCACATATTTACAGTGTTCTCCTAGGGGAACACTGTCTGGCCTTCCAGGTCTTCTGAAATATAGGTGGAAGCCTTCTTAACTTCAGAACTCATGCATCCTGCCTGTGCCAAAAACTAGTACCATGTGGCTATACTGCCAAGTGGAGCAGTAGCCAGGGGGTTTTGTTTCTTGGCTGTAGGGGTTGAGTGCCTGGATTGCTGAACACTTTGACTCAGCTTCTGAGGAACAAATTGTTGATGCCACCACCATTTCTGGGACCTGGTGTGGCCATTTCTTCCATTTTGGAACATGGTACTCTATTGTTATATGGTGATTGGATTTTCTTGGGAAGTTAATACGTGTATTTAATATATTTTCTTTCTCCCTCTTTTTTCTCCCACTACCCACTGCTTCATTTCTCCATCTCCAAAAAATCTCTCCTAATTTTCTGTTCTCTCTTCTTCATTTTCTTCATTTATTAATTAACTTATTTTTACTTTATCATGAATCAATGAATCCAATAAAAGCATGATCAAATGATTCTAACAGATACCTCTCAAAAGAAGCCTAAATGGTATATGCAGAAATATTCTTTAGCCATCAGAAAAAGTGAATATCATACTGAGATTACATCTCACATCAGTCAAAATAGACATTAGTAAGAATGCACAAGAACAAAAGCAGCCAATGCTAGCAAGTATATGGCAGGGACAGGAAATCTAACATGTTGGTAGGGACACAAAGTAAGACAATTATTATGGCAATCAGTATAGAATTTTCTCAAAGAACTAAAGGAAGAATACCTTTTGAGCCAGCTGTATCACTCCTCAGCACATTACTAAAGAATCAAGGACTACACACTCTAATACATGTTTGCCATGCTCAGTGCAGCAAATTCACAATAATTAAGCTACAGAAACAGCCTCATGCCTGTCAAAAGATGAAAGGTCCTTTTAGGAACAGGAAAGGGATACAGAATTGGAGAGAACAAGAAGGGGAGAAGTCATAGATGAAAAGAAAAATTAGAATGTACTAGTTCCTCACAATGGTTGTAATTACTATATACTATGGACGTGTACTAATAAAATAGATGGATGGATGAAGACAATGCGGTATAGGCATGTAATGGAATATTATTCATTCCAGAGGAAAGATAAAATCATGTCATTTGCAGGAAAATGAAATGTATCATAAACAATCATGTGGAGAGAAATTTACCAGATTTATAAAGTTAAATTCACAAGTTTCTTCTTAGGTAAGATACACCATTTGAAATTTCTCGATTCAGCCACCTTCCAGGAAACTTCATGAAAAATTCCAGAAGAGCCCAAGAACCTTTCAGAACTGAGAATTGGGTAGAAGCAATTGTTGTAAGCTGCTGAATACTGGGCAATACAATTTGTGATGACAAGTGGAAAAGCTACTGTTCAAAGTGGTGTAGCCGACACAATGATGGAAGTTTTTTAAATCATGTGTCACATTTGTGGCCTTTCCACTGTACCTCCACACATCCTTGATCTTGATAGCTTGCCTTCCTCTCCCTCTCCTCCTCCCTTCATCTTTTTTTGGAGGGAGGTGGTACTAGGGATTAAACCTACAGCTTTTACAACAAGCTACATCCCCAGCTCTGTAGGTGTATCTTGGTCTCTGTATGATCTGTTGTACTCTGGTCAGAAAAGGTGGCAGGAATGAGAAAAATAGATAAGAAGACAAGAGTTGGGTCAGGTGGAGGCCAGTCTGCCTGGTTAGCAGAATGACCCTCAGCACAGTAGGAGTGTTCATTTATACCTTTTCAGAAGTTAGTTTCATGTGACACAAGGTTCCCTAGTGACTAACAGCTGAGAAAACCAGTCAGAATGCTTTTCTCTGGACTGAGGTCGCGTGACTACTTTCGGAACTGAGGCCTAGTCCTACTGTCACACATTTGACCAATTTCCAGGTTTTATGGCTCCCAACACAGCCCTTTTTATTTTGCTTCTGGGTTTATTTGTTTGTTTTTATTTTGAAAGAGTCTTACTAAGTAATTAAATTACCCTGATTGGACTCGATCTTAGGATCCTTCCTTAGCCTCTCTGAGCACTGGAGTCACAGGCTTGTGACACCATGCTCAGCTAGTATGCTAACGTCTACAAAGGAAAGATGAAACATTCAGGTGGGAGTCAGAAAGTAGTGTTATCCTTTTTGCAACTTATTAGCAAATATCAAATTCATTGATTTAGTGAATAAATGAGAAAAGAGATAAAAATATTTTCATCGATGTTGTTAACACTGAAAGAAAATGTTGAGTCCCTCTTACTCCCTCAGGTAAAAATTATGTGGGAAAGTTAACTGTAAGCACCCCAGACTTGCTTCTGAAACATTTCATTTTTTTAGCATCTTTTCAAAGACTCAAACTGCCCAGCACAGAGTCCCTTTTTGTCTTCTACTAATTCTCATTTGCATGCCAAGCAGCTAAAATATACATAGCCATATGAAGTTCATAAAGTTCTCAAGAGTGTATGATTATTATTTTTATTCTAATTGCTTCAGGCTCTTATTAACTAAACTATAAGGACAAGATCTAAAAAAAATTGCACCTAAAATAGTATAGCAAATTTATAATCTGCTAATAAAAATGTTCAAGAGTAATTCATGCATTGACTACATTCCCTGTTGCATTTTAAAACCAACAAGACTCAATCATGTGAAGGGTATTTTTAATTAACAACCAAAAGACAGTTCAAGACTTGGTGGCATTTTATATAAATACCAATGGATGGTCTTATACTCCACAGGTGTGTTCTGTGAGTTGTTCGTGGAGAGATGGTATTTCAATGAGAGGCTTTCTCCCCAGCTCAATGGCAGCAGTTTCTCTGTACTAGGATGCATTTGTGCTAACAAGAGGCTTGCCGGGTGATCTCTGTGAGCCAGTGAAGTAAATTATTCACATGGGATTGAACCATTTGCCCATTAAAGGTGTTCAATGCTGAAATATGATTAATGCCTCCCAGCTCCCTCTGGTACACACCCTCCTCAATGACCTGGCTCCTATCTCTCCCAGAGCCCTATCAGTTCTTTGCTCTCTCCTCCCCTCCTCTCTGTGCTAAGTGCCTGTTGGTTTCATTGCTGGGCTTTGTGTGAACCATGTTCTCACAACCCACCTCAGCTCCTGCTCTTCTCTCTGCCTGTGATAATCTGTTTTAGTCGCTGTGTTTTTATGCAAACGGTGTTTATTCCAGCTTCCCTTGGCACAGTCTAAGATGTCATGCTCCTGGCCCCTCCAGATCATAGCCCTTGTTTATAAGTTTCTGATGACTCAGTTAACTTGTACTGCTTCTTTAATGTTATCGTCATTTTATTGTGAGAATCCTTTGGAATGACTGCAGCCTGTACATGGGCAGAGATTTCTGTGTCTGCCTTCTCAGCTCCAGAACTCACAGTCTGCATCTGTAGAGATGCTCAGTGCGGGGGTATCCCTGCAGCCCTGATTCCCTGTGTCACTTTCTACTTACTCTCCCATCATTATGAATGTTTCCTTACTTCTTTCATGCTGTGCTGCTTTCTTGTCTTTGCCTCAAAGACATTGAATGAATAGACTTTTGGGGGCATTAATGTTAATGGGATACACTCGGCAGGAAATAAATCAAAAGTTATGCAACACAGAAAGGTCACATTATATAATAAGGAAGATAGCAAATTCCTGAGCTCAGATACTTGCCTTGAACCCTGACAATGCCAGTTATTAAGACTGAACCTTGGGTAGACTATTTAATTCATTTGAACCTCTATTTTTAAATCCTCAAACTGAGGATAATAGTTTCTGCCACATAGGGGTTGTATGACTAAATCTATCACTACATTTATTGCTAAAAGTAATGCTTTTAAAAAATTATGTGACTGTCAATAAATGTTCATTTTTTTCCTTTCCTTTTCAAGAAATTATTGGGCTAGCTAGCTAGATCAGCAGATTAAAGCACCTGCTTAGGCAGACACAGGGGCCATGGGTTCAATCCCCTGGCCTGCCCATGCTGGCCTCACCCCTAAGGCATGCTGAGACAGAGATTGAGATTGGGCATAGTGGGGTGGGTCTCTAATCCCAGATCTCGGAAGGCTGAAAAACAGGAAGCATTATTATAAGTCTGATCTGTGTAGTGAGGCCCTGTAGACCCTGTACTAAATACATAAAAAAAGAAAAAATTATTGAACATTTCCATAGTAAACAGACTTCATGGAAAATTTATCTAAATGAAAGAGAACATAGAAGCTATGCTGTTAAAAATAAAAATTGTGTATATCATGTTTTGTCACAAATTACTTTCATAACCTTATTTATGTCACTTTATCCAATTTTCATAGTTATAGCTGAGGCAGTTACTACTAACATATTCATTGTAATATTATAGAGTTAGAAATATAGGCATTCAATTAAAAATGGATAGTCAGCTTTTGCACTCAGTAAGTTGAGTGTTAGTATCCTTGGTTTTAGCCAAGTTTGATTATCATTATAAGCAAACAAATAAACTCTTAACACACTGAATATAGATGATGGATGTGCGATATAGCCTAGGTGTGAATTATGGTTTAATATGCTTATATATTCAAATTCATATTAATGAAAAATATTTAGCATTTTTCTTCCTCTTTCTTGAAGTTGCATCATTTGAAATTCATATATATGTATTTATGTTACTAGTACTGTATTAAGAGGAATATAATTTTAATGTTAGATTAATAAAACTATAAAATCATAGAAAACCATTAAATATTTCATTGGCATTTCAATAATTTCCACATAATTTGGAATACAGTATCTCATAATATTACCATATGAAGATAGGGTTCAATGCAGTTTAAAATATCCACTTTTTAAAAAAATTATGTATTTGGCACAGGGGGTCACTACACAGCTCAGGCTGGATTCCGTTACCAGCTCAGCACATCTGAGGGTGGGGCCAGCACAGCGTGTGGTACCAGGGATCGAACCCCAGTCCCTGGGCTTGCCCAAGGTGCTTAGTTTCCTGAACTGTCTCACCAGCCTTTAAAGTATCCACATTTCAAACACAGTGCCTCACATAGAGCAGGTATTCTCTATAGTAGGAATATTCTCTCTCTTGCTTCTTAATCTCTCTTTACATTACTTTCTTTGAACCTGCAGTTAAAAGTAGACCGATGTCGCACACTTAGTGTTCTTGTTTAGACTTAAACACAGAGGCTGCCGTTGTCATGTAAGACTGTGAGTAGATTGTGCAATGTAATGTACAAAAGGGTTTGGTGGGCTATGCAGTATGTGTGTCAAAAGCTTAATACCTCCAAGTCACGAAATTATTCTAGTGAAAAAAAAAAAGAGAATAATTCTCTCTCTGTTTAGTGAAAGAGAAAAAAGAAACTAATGCTGTCTTTCTGGGAGACAGCTTGGGGTAAGAGGACTCATCCCCAACCACATCGCGTTACCTTCAAAGTGCTGGTACTTGATGGGACGTATGCAGCCCCTGAGCTTTTCAGTCTGACATCCACCTGCAGCATTCCTTGCTATTTCACTCACCCACTGTCTGTAACCAACAGTTTCCCAAAGCAGTGACTTCCAATAACAATCGTAGACTTGTGATTCTACAGTCAGAAATTTCAGCACACAGTGACAGGAATAATTCACCATATCGCTTAGTATTGAGGACTTCAGGTGTGACATCATTCCTTACTTCTCAGTTTCATTCTTTGATTCTTCTCCAGTAAGTTGTCCTGCTGGCTAAACCGCTTTTTATTTTTATTTTTTTCATGGTCCTTGCAGTGATCCATAGGTGGAATTTCAAGGACATGAAGCCCACATCCAAGCACTGATCAAGCCTTCTTGCAACACCCATTTCACCCTGAAAAGCCACATGATAATGTGCACAATCATTACGAAACAGAACACACAACAGCGTAAATGCCAGTAAGTGTGATGTGAGGACATCAGTGTGGCTGTCTCCACATTATCCTGGAAAAGTCATGATTTTTTTCCTGTCTGTTAGTGTTCCCATTTAAAAGAGCCACTTATTTTGAGAAGGAACATGTTCTTCATTCAACTTTCCCTCAACTCAGCCGATGCTCATTTGATATTGATTTGAATAAGCTGAATGGATGAAGCCTCTATACAACATTATTTTTAAGATGTGAGCTACAAATTTAGCTTTAGAAAAGAATGTAAAGAGGAGTTCGCTGATCACATCTAAGGGTCCAGTATTGATACCTGAATGCCTTTCTTTTTTATTTGTGTTCTTTATCATACAGCTTTTATCAAGAAATATTTTCCTTAAGAGGTAAAATCTGTTTCTCTCTCTCTTCAGCTTATATTGTGCCTGTGACTTGTTTGGAGCAAGTGAATACAATGAAAATGATATTCCAGCAGTTTCAGCAATAGGTACAAAAGGCTTATCATGCTTCCAGTATTCTTCTGAAAGGCTGTCTGCTAGGAGAACAAGCTTACCAAGAGTCCAAATACCATAGGAACAAAGGTAGATTTAGACATGAGACCTGCCATGACCTACCGGCTGATGAGAGAAATACAAGTGAGGCTAGAGAATTAGACTGGGTCGAAATAAGTAGGTTTTCTTTTTCAAAGTCCAGAAATTCAAAGGTTTGACTAGTTTGTTATGAATCAATAATTAACTGATCCAAAAATCCTAAGAGTTTACGGTACCTATGCATATTATTAGAACTGAACATAGAAGTAAATTACAAAACCAAATCAATAATTAAGCTTGTAATTCTATTTAGCCAAATTTCTCCAACATTGTCTGGCTACCAGGCTACATATAAACTCTTTCTTTAATCTTTAATTTAAAAAATCAAGGTATTAATACTACCCTGTGCTATAATATAGCACACACACAGGAAAATTACATGGAATTCAGCAATTACATAACATTCAAATGACAGTTTTCCAAGACATATAAAATTGAGATGCTCTCATTACTTCTCTATGCCTTGATGTAATGTTAATTTAGGAGAATTCAGTTTATGGGATGTATTTTCTGCATGTATGCCCTGCCTTTATGATAAAATATCCTCTGTCTTCATAAGTCCAGTATAAAAATGTGTAAAAGGCCAATTTATGGCAGATGTACCCACGCACTGATTCGGTGTTGGATGTGTGCCACTATTCCATAGGTGATGACTTCTGGGTTAATACTGAATGGCACATGCATTAGTTCTCAAAATGCTCCACCCACTGCGGTAACACCTGGCCCTGCACAGGAAATGGTACATCATACTTTATGTATCAGTAGAGTGTCATAAAATAATTTCAGTTTTCTTAACATGTGAATAGTATGATTGTTACATGGGTCTAAAAACTCTTATGTGTCCATAGGAAGTAAGATGTCTCTGGAAATAAAATTTTGTTCTTTTCATTCAAAATTTTAAAAATATGAAACTTGTATTTTCTGTAATTTCAAGACTGTTAAGACATTAATATTAAGTTGAATTTTATACAGAAATTTAAAACTTTTTTATCGCAGGTTGTCTTTAAGTTGTTATGCCTGTGATCTCTATAGAAAGCAGTTACAATTTTTTATATATTTGGAATTTAAGAACTTTTGACTTTGCAAACTTTTTGTTGCTGTTGTTGTTACTGGAAATTTAACTCAGGACTTCACACTTGCTGGGCAGGTACTGTGCCAGCTGAGCTATATCCTCAGCCCTGCAATATTGTACTGATGCAAAGTTTGTATATAGACAAAAATTTAAGATCAAATGAATTTAACAAGAAATATTTAAAACCAACACATAATTAAGACATGCAGTTAAAAAAGGAAATAATCTTTTTAACAAAATCAAGATATTTAATTATTAACTTCAAATTTTAACTGTTATTAAATATTAGTTCATATTACTTCAATGTTTGCTTTGCCTTTAAAGGCAAGTGTTTTAAATAGAAGAACATTTGAAGGAAATAATTGTGTAGGTCATTATAATCTATATTCAGTTATTAGTAGGTAGTCATTTCAAGTTTAGAATAATGATAGATTCCAAATGTAAAAAGTTATATATGTATATTTACAGATAAGAATATCTATACAACATTTTCTACAAAAAAGCACAAAGTTAGTATTGGAAATTATAAAACATTTATTGTGTTGTATTTAGAGAATGCAATTGTACACTGCCAAAATCAATAGTTTTAAACTAATATTTAATATATGGGAGATTTATCTTCTAACAGAAGAAGATTATAAAATGTGTCGTATAAGTCTAATTTGTTCACTGGATTCAATCATATGGATAGAGTAGGTCCTGAATGTACAGAGTGAATGTCTTTTTTTTCTTTCTTTCTTTCTTTCTTTTTTTTTTTTTTTGGTGGAACCAGGGATTAAACTCAGACCCTTGTGCTTGCAGGGAAGCGTTTATTCTGCTGAGCCACCTCCCCTGCCTGTGAATGCTGATTAACGGTTACCTCCAGGTAGTGCCCTGTACATATCCTCAAGTTTGTATTTAAATTTTTCTTTTTAATTTTTTTAATAGATTGCAAATTGAAAATAAATTATTTAAAAACATAAATGAATATAACAGTAAAAATTGTCCAAAATAAAAATGAAGAATTTACAGATCAGTCATGATAGTTCACTGTGCCAAAACCAAGAAACTTATATTCATATAATTAGAATTCTCAAAGTAGAAAAGAGTAGGCAATAAATATTTAAAGATTTAAAATTTTTTAATTTAGTTCAACTTATAGCAACACGTTTCCAACATAAATGAACACTTTTATACAAGAAATTTAAATAAAATCATTCCAAGATACACAAAAATGAAATTGTTCAAAACTTATTGTAAAGAAAAAAATGATTAAAGCATATACATAAAAATATTAGCTATGGAAGAATGATATTAAATAGCATCTTATTCCACATTAGAAAAAAAAAGGACCAAGTGTGTAAGAAACTAGACTAATTAAAAGACTGAAAGAAAAAAATCTATCCTCTTTGAATAGATACCTTTGAGTAAAATATTTATACAAACTTGAAATATTTTAATGCCTCCAGACATAGCACATAGGCAATAACAAAGATCATAATTCAAAAGGCAAGAGAGGTTGCAGTATGCTCCTGGATGAACAATAAAGAGCTCTCAAAGTGATAGTTATGCAGGATTATATAAAACACATTAGATGAACCCTTATTTAAAAGGTCATTGAAGATTTCTGTGAAACAGTACCAATCTTATGTTGGGTTATAAACTTTTTTTTCATATATATGCGTGTTTACGTGTGTATAAAAGACAGGGAAAAAGTAATATGAAGTCAATAGAAAATAAAAATATACTTTTTAAAGTTTCTAATACTAGGAGAAGATATCATATGATGTCTTTTAGATAAATTGTAATTCAAAGACATAGTATAAATCTTAAACCAAAAATTAAGATTAAATAATATTCAGAAAATTAAATAATAATTAATTAAGAATTATATGTTTCAAAACAATTGAACCAAGAAAGTTTTCATGATAGTAAAGAAATACTAAGAATAAAACATAAATGCTGGAATGACAAATAAATGACTATCACTTCTGACAGTTTGGGGGTAGGATATCACACAAAGTTCTAGTGTGTTGTGGACATGGATAATGACCCTGACATTTACTGGTGGCCAGAAGTCACTTGTGGGACTGAGCTACAGCTATTTCCTTGAAATACACCCTGTAGTCCCATATGAAATCATGACCCATAGGGTGCAAGAGAAGTCCATCTGTAGAGTGTGCTGATGGAAGTTTTTTGCTGCTGTACAGAAAAGAAGAACTGAAAGACTACTATTGTACACTTCTTATTATCCTGTGTTTAATTGTGTGCCCTATTTGGTGTGTTCTTTCCATTTTCTTTCGTGGGGTTGTGATCATTTTGTTTCCTCTCTAGAACATCATTTATTAGTCTGTGTAGGCTTGGCTTTGTCATCATGAAATTCTTTAATTGTTCTTTGTCATAGAAGTATTTTATTTCTCCATTATACTTGAAAGAGTTTTGCAGGGTATGTCAGTCTGGGTTGCAATTTTTTTTCTCGCACGACTTGAAGTACTTTGCTCCATGGTCTTCTTGACTTGATGGTTTGTGAAGAGAAATCTGCCATTATCGTGATGGGTTTTCCTTTAAATATAATCAGTTTCTCTTCTTTAGTGGCTTTTAGAATACTGTTTCTGTGCTGAATTTCTGGGATCTTGATTATTACATGTGTGTGAATTGTTTTAATTGGGTTGATGTTATTTGCAGTTCTATATGTTTCAGTTACTGAATGTCAGATTATTGCTCCATTTTTGGGAAGTTTTCTGCTATTACTTCTGCCCATATTCTTTTATATCATTTGTATTGAATCCATCCTTCTCATTGATGCCTATTAGTCTCACATTGTTCATATGTACATCATCTTGCAGGTTTTGAATTATTTTTCCCTGCATCCTAGTTGTTTTTAAGACATCTTTGCTTATGTTTTCACTAGTTGCAATGGTGTCTTTAAGGTTAGAGAGTCTATTTTTACTTTCACTCAAACGGATTTGCCAGCTTGTGATTGAGGTTTTAATTTCCTGAATATCACTTTAGATCTGTTTCATACATACTATTTCTTTCCTATATTGCTTATTCAGGGGCTCCCCCATTTTTTATTCTGCTCTATTTCTTTTATCAGTGTATTCTTTGGAAGCATTTAGTACTTCTTTGATTATAGTGATCACTACTTTTTTACTTCAGAAATTATTTCTGATCTGATCTCTTCTATATCTTTCTACAGTTGTTTCTTTACTTGCAACGCTATTATTTCAGAGATTTCAGGTGTGTGATTTCTAGTTTCCTCTATGCTGCTGTCTTCTGCATTTGTATTGGGTGGACTTGAGGCCTGAGACTGCTTTTTGTTTTTTCTCTTTGTCATTTTTATATAACACTGACTTTTGACCTTTGGTGTAGAGCTTAGATAGAGTTATTACCTTAGCACCTCATTCACATTTACTAAGTTCAGACTCCTTCTGTGTGGCTTGGGTCTGGCTGTTGTGCTTCACTCCTTCCTGCTGCAGCCTTGCAGGAGAACCATCTCTGGCAAGATGTTCTGCTTCTGAATCAGCTGGGTGGATCTTGCCTCTAGCCTCTTTGCAGGAGTTCTCCTGAAGGGTTACACTCTGGGCCTGCTCCCTGGCTTGCTTCAGGATCCAGTGGCCCAGGTGGTCTCACTCGCATGCCGGGCCTGTGCTCTGGGTCACTTCAGGATCTGGCAGCCTGGCTGGTGTCACTCACACCACATAGATTCATTTATTCATATTTTCTTCAAAAAGTCCACATCATGAGCCAGCTAAATAGCTCAGAAGATAAAAGGGCCTACAAGCAAGCACAGGGGCCAGAAGTTCGATTCCCAGGCCTGCTGTTGTGGTCCTGCCCCTGGGGTGCTCTGAGAGGGTGATTGAGACTGAGCATGGTGGTATAATCTCAGCAGTTGGGAGGCTGTAAAGAACAGAATAGCTATGAGTCTGAACTCTTAGTGAGGCACTGAACACTCTGTAGACCTTTCCCTAAAATAAAGATTAAAAAAAAATGTCCACATCACTGAACTTAAAACATTCTTTAAAATTTGTGAAAAGTATGCCCATATATTAAAATTATATATTGTTTTATTTCATAATAATCTATTTCATTTGCTTCTTTAAACAATTTTCAAAAAAATCTTGTATTTATTTATTTATTTATTCATTCATTTGGTGCAGGGTCTTACTATGCAGCTCATACTCACAGTGATCTTCCTGTCTCAGCCTCCCTAGTGGTGGGATTACAGGCATACAGTACCACTCCTGGTTTCAGGGGCCAACTAGGCATGGAGCTGGCATGGTATATAGTACCAGGGATTTGAACCTGGGTCTTTGTACTTGCCAGGCAGGCACGTAGACCCCCAAGCTATCTCCCCATCCTCTTCATTGATTTTTTTCTTTAACTTTTAAGATTAAATATTATCTGTGTTGTAATACCTTACAGAAAGAAAAAATCTCAACTTTTCCAACATATGCTGTTAAGCTATGCTTTTATGTTTTAGGTCATCACAACAGCCTGGACTTCAGCTTTCTTATCCACAAAATAACAGCAACAGCATTTTTTGTATCCCAGGGTTGTAATGGTGCCTAAATGAGTCAACACATTTATAGCACTCAGTATAGTGACTAAGTTCTCATAACTCCCATGTAGATGTTCCCCCAAAGTCTCCTGGGCTCATAAGTGAGGCTTTTTTGAGGCAGCTGGATCTAGGATCTATGAATGTGGATTAAAGGTGCAATAATTAAATCAGTCTATGGATTGGTTTAGCAGAGTCCTGGGTATGAATAACAGGCAAGTCTGCTCACAGTGTGGCCAGCACTGTCCAAAAGAGCTTATTGCCTGAACAGGATGGAGAAAAGGGAAGAGTCCTATGCTTTGCTACTGCCTTTGCTGGGCCCCTGCTGGCCCTGCCACAAGCTGTTTCTTCTCTGTGGTGCTCCTCTGTTCTCGCACCCTTTCCTGTACCCAGCCAACTGTGGACTGAAGCTTCTACACTCTGAATCAGAATAGACTTTCTTCCTTTAAATGTTGGGTATTTTGTCTCAGCAAGGAGGGTAGTAAGAAAGACAGTGACTTGCAAGTATTAAATAAAACTATTATTACATACCTTTGCTTCAGACTTCTTTCTGGCTTTCAGTTTCAGCTGTCTTTTCAATATTCATGTCCTTGCATTACTATCAGACCATAATGTTATGTGATTGTCTTCAAATTAATGTCCAGGCCAATCATACCTTTTCTTCTTCATGGCCTCTGGAAAGTCATATTTTATGGATTTTAATTATACAGGTATATTTTGAATTCATTCAACTTCATGAATAATTGTAGATTCAGAAAATGCTTTATGTGTTACAATTTTCTGCCTTTGTATGAAGAAGAGATAGTGTGTGAGATACTGTGGTTAAATGAAGGACAACTTAACAGAGAATGCACTGTACAACAACGACTAAAAAGAACTAAGTCAGATAGTTAGGGTAAACTGAATGGCATATGCTGCAGGGTATTAATCAGCTTATCTTCTGGATGGTTAACAACATAAGTTCACAGATCAAAATTGGAGAAATAAAAGAGCCACAAGGACAGCCAATATTTTGGCCCTAGCCTTTCAAGCAAAGACTCAGGACATAGGTGAACCTGTAGTGTAACATCATGAAACTCAGTTATGCCCCAAATTTTCTGATCAAGAAGATTATGGAGCCACAGAGGAAAGAGATTGATGAGCTATAGTGTGCCTGGGGAGAGTCACATGGAGAGAAAACTTTCTCTCAGGCTTTCACAGAGAACAAACTGGTCAAGCACTGGCCGTGACTCATCCACATGGATGACACAGACAAAGGATCTATAGAATAAGGTACAAGATTACAAGATAAACCCTGAGGGGACTTCACTGACCTCATCAGAAACAAAAACTACATCTTTTGGTATATAGGTTTTGATCTATCTTGGTCTTAACCATCCAGCAGATAAGTATAAAAATGAGGTATAATATGCAGGGCCATAATAATAAGTGGAGCTGTAAATGGCTATAGTCAACAACTTCTTCAGATAACTCACTACTATTGTGGAATGTTGGACTGTGTTGGCTTGTGTCAGCAAGTTCAGGCACCTAAATTGATTTAATGACAATGGAGTGCCCATCTTTGACATATCTAGACAAAAAAAGAGGTATACCAAGGAAGAATCATGATGTGTGTGTATGGACAGTACAGTTAGGATAAATATGCCATGCTTCTGCATAATTCTATGAGAAGCAAGATTTGCATTAATAGTGGTTGGACAAGATATTATGTTGGCTTCTAATACTATGGACAACCACTAGGAAAATAACAAGGTAGAAAGTATAAATTATTGAATCTGTGATATAATTCATCTTTAAAAAATAAGTATACAGCTATACTCTCTTAATTCACTAATTAGAGACATCTGCTATAATAATGTCTGTAAGTAGAATATCATGTATGCACCTTGTATGATGCCAAAATATTATGAAAAAAGTTTACAATGTATTAATTTATCGAATCTGTTCTGTTAATTTGTCTTGAAACTGTCATTCCTATTTGTTCTTCAATAAAATAAAATAATTAAAAAAATGAATAAAATTGAGGTATAAAAAGTAAATCTATATTAATAGGCTGAGCTGTAAAAAGCTCAAGTCAACAACTTCTGACACTGACAATCCCATCGATAACCCACTATTGTTATGAACTACTTAACTATATTAGAACATTTTGCTGAATTCACGCACCTACAATATTTAAATGACAATAGAATAACCTTTTCTAGAAAAACTAAACAGAAAAGGGGATCCAATTGAATGACTATTTTCTCTCTGTATAATTTAAAATAGGGCAGATACACAGCTACATTCTCTTAATTCAATGAATAAAACAATTTGTTCTCATAGTGTTTATTTGTTTCTCAATAACGTTATTTAAAAAAAAAACAAAAAAGTGAATGCACTGCAGAATTTACTGTGTTGTCATTTCAGTTTTCTTTTCATATTTTTGTTTAAATATTATATAATTGCCTGATTCTGTAATATGTAGGAACATTAGTGTTGTAATGTAATTATTAGCATATTTAAGCCTGTGGCATTAATTATTATGTATACAGCAAGAACCTCTGTATCTTCCATTAATATTTCTTTTTTCTCACAAATTCAACATGTTATCAGGCTTATCAGTTTCCTCAGATGCACATGCTTAGACCTTTTTCTTTCATGTATTGTTTCCTGTTGGAAAGAATAAAACACAATTCACTTGCACCACAAGCTAGAGGCTGAAACTCATTGTGATCTCTTCACTTTCCCCCCATGTTTTCCATTCAATTCCTTACATAATGATGGAAACACTTTTTAAATCCCTAGTACCTTGTTTAGTCTACTTTGTGCTTTCATTCTTGGATTTTGTTATATGATGCTAATTCTACTCCAAGTTCACCTTTTAATTCTCCAATCACTCCCCATCTTCCACAGAGCAAAGTTTTGATTTTTTTGGCATTAGTTTCTGGTCTATATAATTCAAGAACTTTCTTATCTTGTTGAACATCTTGACTGTACAAGTTTATTGTTTATGCTTTAGTACACTGGTATCATGGTTTGTGTCCAGAGGTCCCCTCAAAGCCTCATGTGTGCATAGGTGAGGCTTTTCGGAGGTGGTTGTAGTTTAGGGACATGATGCTAGAATTAACTGTATGACACTGAGATTAAGAGTGTGTGGTGAATAAATTATTAATCTGATTGGTTTGGCACAGTAGTGGGTGTGGATAATGAGAAGACCCACCCTGGGTATGGGTGATACCGCTGGCAGTGAGGCCATCCTGGAAAGGATAAAGAGAGATGGGCCCTGCGGCTGCTGCTCCACTGTGTCACTGCTTCCATTCTCCACCACGGTTCCTCTTCTGTGTTGTCCCTCTGCCATGCCCCCTTGCCTTGGAGCTGCCGGCTATGGGCTGAACCCTCTACAAACTGGGAGTCAGAATAAACCTTTCCTTCTTTAAGTTTGTGTTTTAGGTATTTTATCTCAGCAACTGAGACAATTGACTGTCTTCAAATAGCAGAATCCAGGTATCTCTGCCTTTCTTTCTTTCTTTCTTTCTTTCTTTCTTTCTTTCTTTCTTTCTTTCTTTCTTTCTTTCTTTCTTTCTTTCTTTCTTTCATTCTTCTGTCTTTCTCTCTCCCTTCTTTCTTCTTTCTTTCACTATTTCTTCTCTCCCTCTGCTTCTTCCCTTTTTCCTCCCTCTTCTCTTCCACCACTCTTGGGAAAGCCGCCTTGGCACCTTGGTCAATTTATATTAAATTCCACTCAGGCTTCACAATCCTTATAGGAGCATAATGGCAGAAGAGCACTAAGGGACGCTATATACTTTTAGCCACACCCAAACACGCATTCACACTAAAATCTGCATTGCAACTGTTGCACATGGAAGCTACAGGAAATAAGCAGTTTCAAGAGTTCAATATTGTTTTCATTGCTCTGTATTCAACTCTCTGTTTTCAGTACCACTTGCCAGTAGTGGTGTGGAAGAAGCTGCCTAATGGACTCCTAGAGGTCGATTCCTTAATCGTGACTCAAGGTCAGGGTTCCATGCAGTGCAGCGGAGGCAGCCCAAAGCCCGTGGTCAACGCTGTTCTCTTGGGAGCCACTGCTTTCTTTAAGATGGAGTTAGTATCTGCACAGGTCAAAACAATTTTGATATTTGCTCTTTCATTGGGCAAACTTAATTTCCAGGAAAGGCAAACACTTTGGAAATAGAAATCAAAGATTTTTTAATTTTAGCAGTCATAGACAGAAAAGGCAAAAATTAATGTAAAATGTACTTGTGTTAATTGGCGTAATGGAGACAAAATTCCATTGTTCCAATTCCATTACATCAGAGGAAGGTATGGGTTACTGCATGAATAAGGATCCATCAGTATTGGAGTACCGTAATTTAACTGAAGTTTACTATTATTATTTAATGGATATATTAATTGAAGTAATTTTCTCCTTGTGATTACTATCAGCTCTTCTCTTTTTTGTCTCATATACAACGGGATTTTTACGAGGGTTTTTTTTGTTTTAGTTTTATGTGACTGTTGTGATTTACAAGCCTAAAAAGCCTTTTAAATAGACAGGCTTTATAAGCAAAAAGTCATTGTTAATTACTTACCACAAATGTGAGGATACTTAAGTTATTCCATTCCCCTAAATTTCCTGCTCTTAAAGACTTTAGTGTACTAGAATATTTAGGCTAATGTTGAGAAGCAAATTCACTCATTTTCAAGTATTATTCACAAATGATCCATTGATTAAAGTCCTTATTAAGTGAATGAAAATAAATTGAGATGTTCTACCTTTGAATTATTCTTGCCATCCCTTGAAAGTTGTCAGAGCTTCAAGTACAAAGTTAGAGTGCCAATTCTGTGTTGCATTTGAGGCTAGTGATTTTATTCTAATAAGTGAAGCTAATAGAATTTCTTTTTCCTTTTATATAGCGTCATTGTCTTTATCATAAATGACACATAAATCTTATGGGTAGTAGGTAGTGGAACACATAAGATACATATTTTATAACTTAGGTTGCATTTCTTGCTATCCTTAATGTAGTAGTGACTTCCATTATGCATAAACTCATTTATTTGGTAAGCATTCAATGCATACATAATCTTAGATATTGTAAGTGTGATTTCATAAAGACTAGGTAAAAGAGACAGTGATAAAACAATACCTTACAACTAAATTGCTATAAGAATTAAACCATCTAACCTATGCACTTCATAGTGTAATTGGTTAATGGATACGTTTTAAAATTCATAAGAAGCACAACATTAATTCTAACATGAAGCTATTTCTCTTTGGGGTTATCTGTTAGTTCATGCAATGTTTCAGTTTACTATTGTTTATTTTCATAGAATTTGATTTGTGAATGGTCCCATCAATAATATCATTTTTATTATTTTTTTATTGAACAACAAATAGCAATGAGACAGTTTCAAGACAAATTAACAGGACAGATTTGACAAATCAATACATTGCAAAATGTTTTTGTAATGTTTTGGTGTCATACAAGGGGCATACATGACATTATACTTACAGGCATTATAGCAGATGTCTCTAATCAGTGAATGAAGAGAGTGCAGCTATATACCCGTCTTATTTCTCTACAGCTGATTTATATCACAGATTTGACAATTAACACCCTCTACCCTGTTATCTCCCAAGTATCTGTCCATAGCACTAGAAGCCAAAATAATATCTTGTCCAACCACTATTAGTGCAAATCTTGCCTCTTATAGAATTATGCAGAAGCACGGCATATTTATCCTAACAGTACTGTTTATACACACACACATCATGATTCTTCCTTTGTATCCTCCCTTTTTTTGTCTAGACTTGTCAAAGACGGACACTCCACTGTCATTAAACCAATTTATGTGCCTGAACTTGGTGACACAATCCAACACAGTCTAGGATTCCACATGAATAATGACTTATCTGAAGAAGTGCCATTCACAGTTCCACTTATTATTATGGCCCCGCGTTATATACCTCAATTTTATACTTTTCTGCTGGATGGTTAAGACCTAGATAGATCAAGACCTATATACCAAAATGTAGTTTTTGTTTCAGATGAGGTCTCTGAAGTTCCCTGAGGGTTTATCTTGTAATCATGTACCTTACTCTATAGATCATTTGTCTGTGTCATCCATAAGAATGAGTCACAGCCAATGCCTGACTAGTTTGCTCTCTATGAGAGCCTGAGAGTAAGTTTTCTCTCCATGTGACACTCCCCAGGCACACTATAGAACTTCGATCTCTTTCCTCTGTGGCTCCATAATCTCCTTGATCAGAAAATTAGGGGCACAACTACATTTCATGATGTTGCAGTACAGGTTCTCCTATGTCCTGAGTCTTTACTGACCTTGAAAGGCTAGGGCCAAAATGTTAGCTGGTCTTGCGGCTCTTCTATTTCCACAATTTTGATCTGTGAACTTAGATTGTTAACCATCCAGAAGAAAAGCTGATTAGTACCCTGCAGCATATACCATTCAGTTTGCCCTATCTGACTCAATTGTCCTTAATTGTTGTACATTTCTGTTCCTATTTCTTCCTTTGTTTTCTTATATTAGGGAGACTATACAATATTTGTACATGTGTGTCTGGTTTATTTCACTTACGAGTATATGTTCAAATGGCATCCACTTCAATATAAATGCTTCCAGCTTATCATTCTTTATAGCTGAGTAATACTCCATTATATAGAAATACCACATCTTTTTCAACCATTCCTCATGTGATGGACATCTTGGTTGTTTCCAAGATTTTGCTGTCACAAATTATGCTGCTATAAACATAGGTACACATATATCACTATGATATAATGTTTTCAGTTCCTCTGGGAAAATTCCCAGTCGGGGGATAGCTGGCTTGAATGGGATTTCCAGTCCTACTCTTTTGAGGAGTCTCCAAACTGATCTCCACAATGGTTGTACCAGTTTACATTCCCATCAGCAGTTGAGAAGTGTCCTCTTTTCCATACAACCTCTCCAACATTTGTAGTTGGTTGATTTCCTTATGATAGTCATTCTTTCTGGAGTGAGATGGTATCTCAGTGTTGTTTTTATTTGCATTTCATGGATGGCTAGTGATGTGGAGCATTTTTTCATATATTTATTCGCTTCTTTAATTTCATCCTCTGAGAAGTGTGTATTTATCTCAGATGCCCATTTCTGAATTGGGTCTTTCAATTTGAGGGCCCTGTTATATCTTAGTTCTTTATATATTCTAGACAGCAGACCTTTGTCTGATTGCTTATTAGTTAGGATTTTTTCAAAATTTGTGAGTTGTCTTTTTACTTTGTTGGCAATTTGTTTTGATGTGCAGAAACTCCTCAAGAAGAGTTGATCCCAGTTGTTGATTCTTTTGAGTGTTTCCCATGCGAATATACGTTTATTCAAGAACTCTTTATCTACCCCTATGTCTTCAAGAGTTCCTCCTTCTTTCTCTTCCAGGAGATTGAGTTTTTCTGTTTAATGTTTAGATCTTCACTTCATTTCGACTTTAACTTAGTGCATGGTGATAGCTGGGTCAAGTTTTAGTTTTCAGCATGTAGAAAGCCAGTTTTTCCAGCACCATTTGTTAAAGAGGCTATCTTTCTTCTAGTAAGCTTGTTTGGTCCCTTTATTGAAGATCAGATGGCTGAGTGTGATCGTAGATGCCACTGTGTCTTCTAATCTATTCCATTGATCCTCAGGTCTATTTCATTGCCAATGCAATGTTGATTTTTTATCGCAGTGGCTTTGTAGTATAATTTCAAGTCAGGAAATGTGATGCTTCCTGCCTTGCATTTATTGGCCAAGATTGTTTTTTATATTCTAGGTCGTTTGTGGTTCCAAATAAATTTTAGGATTGATTTCTCTATGTCTGGGAGGTATGTTGTTGGCCGTTTGATAGGGATTGCATTAAACATGTTCAGCAATTTTGGGAGTATGGCCATCTTCATGATGTTGGTTCTTCCTATCCAGGAGCATGGAATATCTTTCCATTTTCTGAGATCCTCTATAATCTCTTTTCTTAGGGTGTTGTAATTTTCCATGAAATGATCTTTTCCTTCCTTGGTTAAGTGAATTCCAAGGTATTTCATTTTCCACCGTGCTATTGTAAAAGATATTGTTTCTATTGTTTCCTGTTCAGTGTGCTTGTTATTCGTGTAGGGGAATGCTATTGACGTTTGAGTATGGATTTTGTATCCTGGTATGCTACTGAATTTCCCTATCAGTTCTAGTAGTTTTTTGGTGGAATTTTGGGGTCTTCCAAGCAAAATATCATATCATCTACAAATAGTGATAATTTAACTTCTTCTTTTCCTATTCTTATTCCCTTTATTTCTCCCTGTTTTCTAATGGCTGTTGCAAATGTTTCCAAAACTATATTGAATAGGAGGGGTGATAGAGGACATCCCTGTCTTATACCTGATTTAAGAGTAAAAGATTTCAGTTTTTCCCCATTTAGGATTATATTGGCTTTGGGTTGTCATAGATGGCTTTTATCAAGTTAAGGTAGAGTTCCTCTATTCCAATTTTCTGTAGAACTTTGAACATGAATGAGTGTTGGACTTTGTCAACAGCTTTTTCTGCATCAATTGAGATGAACATGTGGTTTTTGGATTTCAGTCTATTAATGTAGTGTATTACACTACATTATAGATTTCTACATTTATAGATTTTCAAATATTGTATCATCCTTGTATCCCTGGGATGAATCCTACCTGGTCATGGTGTATGATCTTCTTGATATTTGCTGTATTCTATTTGCCAGGATTTTGTTGAGTATTTTTGCATCTATTTTCATCAGGGAGATTGGCCTGTAGTTCTTCCCTGGTTTTGGAATCAGTTTTATACTTGCCTCTAGAAATGATTTTGAGAGGACTGCTTCCTTTTCAATTTCACTGAAGAGTTTGAGGAGTGTAGGGATTTATCTTCTATAAATTTCTTGTAGAATTCAGCTGTGAATCCATCAGGATCTGGACTTTTCTTTGTTGGTAGGCTTTTTATTAAGTTTCAAATTTCGTTGGCTTTTATTGTCTTATTGAGAGTTGTAATGTGGCACTCATCCTGTTATCCCAAACATTTTTTCATTCACATAGCTTATCAGTAAGCTAATTTAAATCAGTTGGTAAAAGTAAAGATGCCTTTAAACTTGTCATATTTCAGGTAGTGAGTGAATCCAAATAGTATCAAAATTGGTTAACTCTATACAATAACTTAAGAATAATATACAGATCTATTTATCTACTTATCTCTCTCTTTAAAAAGAGTGTTAGTTATCATCGGTTATCTAAAATGATTGTTGAGTGGACTCTTTGGCTTGGGCAACTGCTGCACAAATCTTCCTTCAGTGGATTCAAGAGCAGCTGCCTGAGTCAATTTTTATTCTGTTTTTGTCCACTGATGAGACTAGGCTAATATTTCCAGAGCCTTATAGTGACACACCTCAATAAACATGAAAGTAAGTATATTATTGTAGTGAGTTTATATAGCCTGAAATAAAAATGTTATGCCCCTTATATGAAAAACAATGAAGTTATCCTTAGACATGACGATGGTCTTGGTTAAACTTGCAGAGCTAGATTTGAGAAGAAGGAGCTCTCTACTGTAGTATCTTGCATTTTCTTCCTTTTGTAAATCAAACTTTATTGGTGCATTTTTGATATACATAGTGGTTGCATACATTTAATAGTATCTATTGTACACTTTGGTTCTTATTTATACTTTTGGTTTCTCACATCAGAGAAACAATGTAGTATTTACACATGTGTGTCTGATTTATTTCACTTAACATCATGGTCTGAAGGTGCATCCACTTATCTAGCATTGTCTCAAGCTTATCCTTCTGTATGTTAGAGCAGTACCCTCTTATGTAAGAAAGCCACCACCACCTCCTCTTCCTTCTGCTCCTCCTCCTTATTATTCCTGTTCCTCTTCCATATTTATTTGGTACAGAGTCTTGGTACACAGTTCAGACTCATAGTAATCCTCATGTCTCAATCTCCCCAGTGCTGGGATTACAGACATGTGCCACCATGCCTGGTTTCATGGCCAACGGTGCCAGCCCAATGTTCTAGGATTGGCTGAGGTTGCAGTACTGTGGATTGAACCCCTGTTCTTGTGCTTACCATTCAGGTGATTAGACCACTGAACTATTGCCCCAGCCCAATTTTTATGGGCATTTGGGCTGTTTTCAAGACTTTGCTATTACATCTATAAAAATGCATGTATAAAATGGATATGCATGTATCACTGTGACTTTATGATTTTAATTATTTTAGCAAGATACCAAGAAGGAGAGGAGAATAGCTGGGTCAAATGGAACTGCTAATCTTAATTTTTTGAGAAATTTTTACACTGATTTCCCAGTGGCTGCAGCATTCCACACTTCCACCACCAGTGGAGAAGGGTTCCTTTTTCTCCACAGCCCTGACAACATTTGTTATTGGTTGGTTTCTTTCTGTGGTGAAACGGAATCTCAATATTGTTTTAATTTCATCTCTTAATTGACCAGTAATGTTGAACAGTTTTTCATGTTTTTTGCTGTTTGCACTTCTTCATCTGAAAAATGTCTATTCATTTCAGATGCTTATTTTTGGATCAGGTCTTTAAATTTGGGAGATCTTTTTTTTTTTTTTTTTTTTGAGATCTTTATATGTTCTAAATGTAATGCTTTGTCTGAGGAAAAACTGACAAAACTTTTCCCACACTGTGGATTGTCTCTTCCCTCTTGGTATTTCTTGCTATGCAAAGGTTTTTATTTAGAGATGAGATCCTAGCTGTTGAAAATGAAAATAGAAAAATAATAAGGAACAAAAAGTCCACTTCCAGGTCTGTCCTGGAGGTTGGTGTGGGCAATGGGAGAGAGAGGGAGGGAGGGAGGGATTGAGAGAAGAGAGAGAGAGAGATCCTTATATATTCACTGACATTTTTATACTTCTCAGGGTGAAGAGGCTGAAAAATCACTCACGTAGTATAGTTGTTAGTATAGTTGTTTATAGAAATAATTTACTCTCACCTTCTAAGTTCTGGGAAGACTAAGTTTCCTTTTTAAAACTTTAACAAAAGTGATATTATACTCCCCTTGGAAAGATCTAGCCTTTTAAAGAAAGGCACTATTTATTAATTCATTAACAATATCTATCAGCTGTTTTTTATGCATAAGGCAATGCTTCAGGAATTGAGGAATCAAGAATGTAAAGTAACACAGGGGTCCCATTTAATGAATTAACTCTAAGAAAAAAAGTGAATATTTTTAAAACATTTTGTTACATTTTTAAAATAGAACATTGCAATCGTACAACTACATCAAAGTGAAAAAGAAATGATACTTTTAAAAAGCCCTATGGAAAAAATTATGGCTGTTGAAATACAAACTTTGATGGGGACTCGTTTTTCCACCCTAAAATGGTCACTGGCCTCTCCTCCTCCCCAGTGCTCTGTATCCTGCTCTGTATGTTATGCTGAATTGCACCATTCCAGAGCAATTCTGTTCACTTTTATTGGTATTCTGTAACTGGAAGAACTTTCATAAGTATCAATCACCTGTATCTTTCTGAATTCTTCACTTCAATCACTGACTCAGGAGACTATTAAAGACTATTGCTCACCAAAGATTATTATTTTTTTTTACAGGCAATGCTGTAATCTCTGGATGCACAGCAGTACAGTTCATACACCAACATATATGATAATCACTTTGTACTCTACAATATAGCTCAATCACACTGGGCCACAAAGCAGCTCAATACTCATGCACCAAACAACAACCTGGGGATGCTCTAGGCCACAGGGGTGTGGCTCTTGCACCTATTAACCTAGCATTTATGTCTAATATTCCCAGTCGGGCTTAGCACAGATCAGCTTTCTAGATTTAGCCATTTTGCGGGAGATGTTGAAACTGGTGATATGGAGCTTTAGGGAGGATGCCTTGGATGATTCAAAGTGAATTTCACCCCATTTTGACCCAACAAAGTGCATCGGATCATGACAAAATTATGTTATTTTCCCAATGGTTGTCCTGTAGATGAAATTCTCTTGATTTAAGTAAGTAGAAACTCAAATAAAAAAAAAAATTCACTAACTCTATCTCCTTTAGTCCTAAATTTCCTATTCTCAATCCTTTGTCAACTAAAAATTTAGAATGGTTTGTCATGGAGGAGAAAGATGGATTCTCTGCCAGCGCATTTAAATGGATGATTTATGACCCTTAATAAGGCATAAGATTTAAATATGCAATTCCAATTTGAAGAAGGTTTCCTTTAATATGTTAAAGAGACATTTTTATGAATAATATACCTATCTCTCCTTCTAAATTAAGTTATAAAATGTATAAGTAAAGACAAAATTGCCTCACTATAAAAGCTCCTGAAAAATTCAAAGCATTTGCTTCATGTGGTACTAGTTTTAAATTCAAATTCCAAGACAACTTTCTTGCCTCTGAATCTGTGTCAAAATGTTATGTCCTTCAAATTATATAAGTATCTTTAAAAATTAACAGTGGTAGATGGTAATAACAACAAAATAGAACTATATTTTAGCTTCTTGTCTTTATAAAACAATACAAATATGACAATTGCATAATTCAGATCTGTGGAGAAAATAAAACTGTTTTTCCTGTCTCTTATGAAGTCTGGCTGTCTCCCAGAGGTCCCTGTGCCAGGGAGCCATTGTTTAGTGGATCATGTTGGTGAGTCTTTAGATTTGCAAAGGCTGGAGCCTAGGATGAGGGGTAGAGAGATAAATTTCTTCATTAAATGTGAGACTTAAGATAGGGCTGTGAAGCACCTGCTTGGGAAGCGCCAGGACCTGGTACTGAATACTGGGCCGGCCTCCCTGGAGCCCTGGGAAAGCTGTGGCAGCCACCACAACCGGCTATGGTGGTGCACGCTGTGATCGCAGCACTGGGGAGGCTGAGACAGAAGGCATTTAGATTGCGGACCTATCACCTACTCCCAAGGTTATGATATTTTATTATAAAGTTCAAAATCAAGAAAACTATTGCCCTCAAGTTTCATTACTGATATGCACTCTAATAAATTTTTAGATAATATGTTCATTTGCGTTTAAAATTAAAATTCTCAAGACACTTGATTCTATTCCATTATTTTTGGGGCATTAAACACACGTGAAACTCTATTAATTCATTAGCTGATTTATTCATGGGCTAAGTATCAGATAATAACCAGATCCTTATAGCTTTAATTATACTGTGTTTGGTATGAAAGCAACAATACAAAATTTTTATCTTATTTATAATAGGGTTTTTTGCCTTTAAATTAATGTGTTCACATTTGGGCAATGTGTATCTGCTTCTGTGGAAAACATGAATAAACAATAAATGGCTTTTTACCACTTGGTTGATTTGATTGAACGACTCTAAGAGATTCTAAAAAGTGGGATTTTACATGAGTACATTTATTTTCAACTTTCTTTTAGGATTTCCTTTTAGAAGACACTTGTTCATTTAAAAAATGAGACCACCAGATAGCTCAGTGGACTAAAGCACCTGATTAGGCAGAGCACAGCAGCCAGGGCTGGGCTCCCAGCGTGCTGTGCCAGCCTCGCCCCCAGATGCCCTGTGATGGGTTATTGAGACTGGGCGTGGTTGTGCGCCCCTGCAATCCCAGGGCTTGGGAGGCTGAAAACAGGAGAATCACCGCGAGTCCAATCTAGGAGTGAGACCCTGTCGACCTTGTATACCCTGTACCAAGTGCTAAATAAATAAAATAAAGTAAAATAAATTTAAAAATGAGATCTTTACCTTAAGGATGACAGAAATTAATCCTGAGAACCATGTCCATTTCTGCATTTCATGGAGAAAATAAACTGGCTGGAGAAAACGCGCTGTATAAATCCTTTATAATTCAATGTAACACATTAGTTGAAATGAGTTCTGTAAACCAGAGGAAAGAGATACTTCTTTAGTCTCTCTTGTACCTTTGACCAGAAACTACATCACACCAGTACAGTTTACATCTTCGTCACTGCAGGGAAAATCCATATCTATTTTCACATAAGTGGTGAATTTCTTCCACAAAACTCACCACCAACACCTTCTCCCCATCGCTATTATGTTATAATCTGCAACATGCCTGCCAAATGGTTAGCTGAAGTAGTGTCCATTTGCTATAGCTTTCAAATATTTGGCTATCTCCTGGGATAAATCGTTCACTAAGATCATTCCCCCCAAGTGCTTTCTTTATACCATTTCTTTGTCCTTTGTGATAAGCGTCAAGAAAAGGGTATGTGTAGAGATGAAAAAAACAGATTTGTTGGAAAGGCACTTACCTGTGACTTGCAGGTAACTTCTCAGGCAGAAGCAGGAAGAGGCGCGGCACTCCAAGCGGAGATGGAAGCGTGGGCACAAATCATGGGACTCCAGGCGGTGCTGCTAGAACATGCAGTCTGGGGTCATTTCCCGTGTGGGGTGGTTTTATCCCTACAGTAGTATGTGGACTTGACAGAGTGCCCAGAGACAATGGGGCTACACATTCCACTACCAAGAGCAGTTTATAAAACTTTTGACAGGTGACTCATCAGAAAACAAAATATGTACTGTAACATCCATATCATGGGTTATGTCCTGCAAGCTGTTGCATATTGGGTGATTCCTATACCTCTGTGGAGTAAATAACATAACCAAGTATTGGAACGTTAAACATAAGTACGTGGACAAGAAAATTTTGAATAGTGTTTCTTGCCTTTTTCTGCTTTGAATTTTGACTCACTGTCTTAAAATTGTTATTATTTTTTATTTTTTTAATTTTTCAATTCATTTAATAAGCTGATATTATTCTGATTTAAACACTGACAGAAAATAAAAAATAGTTATGATTCAATTACTGAAAATAAAATATCCTAATGAGATATCAGCAGACAATTGATGAAAAGATAAAAACTACTATGCAGGAATAATAAAAGTATTATTAGTAGTTTTGAAATAAAAAGGCAATTAACAATCTGAAATATAGCTTTCTTGCAGTACTTGTCACTATCATACTTAGGCTAAAACATAACTCAGCAGTTGGAATCATTTTGTCTTTTGTTATCGTCATTAAAATTGTTATTTTTTAAATCACAGTTCATCAATAGTATGGAAAGTCAAAGGCGTCATTTTTATTTCTGGACAAGATTTCCTCTAAAATATATTCATGGAATTGCATTTGTTCAGTATTGTCAAGGATTAAGGATGTGAAAATTTTGAGGAAAGAAATGAGAAATGCATCAAGTGACATGTGAGAGAGAGGTTCAGAGACACTTGTATTTTACGATTTATACAGCTTCACCAAAGCAGGCTGTGGGGAGAGAGAGGGAACAGGACTCAGGATCACAGGACTTGTCCCAGTTGTCTTCCACCTGCAGAATCTTCCCTGAATACGTCACAATACTCTCAAAAATAGCATGTGGGCAGATAAGAGACGCCCACCTGCAGTTAAAAACACATGTGGTTGATATAAGGGTGGGTAGAAGTGGAAACAGAGGGCATATTATCAGTGAGTGATAATTTATGTAAAATAAGAGTCAAACAGGTATTTCCTACTCTTTTCTGTAATATATTTCTTTTCTCAATTTTTTTTAGTTATCTTCCATTCTTTATTTGTGATCCTCAGTATTGAACCCAGGGTCTTGTGAATACTGAGCAAGTGTTCAATTATTGACCTACATGTTCTCTCTTTCTTTTTCATTAAGATGCTGGTATATGTTCTTCTTGTTCTGAATTTTCCACTTCTTCCATTAGGGTTTATTTCTCATATATCTGGGCCACAGTTTACAGATTTCAGTGTTTTATAGAACTTTTATTCTTTGTTATTACAGAATTCACTAATTAAGTCAAATAAAAATCATTCATAATTATTATATCTATTAACTTCTGAAATAGTATATTTTCTATGTCTTTAAGTTCTATTTTTAAAAAATGTATCTTTTGATCCATGGTCTCATTAGGCAATTTGGACTCCTGGTGTTCCTACTGTCTCAGCCTCCATAGCACTGGTTTTGGGACTGGCAGAGCAGGTGGTACCAAGGATTGAACTCCTGTCCTTATGCTTGTCAGGCAGGTGCTTAGAGCAGCAGGCTGGGCTATCTCCCCAGCCCCCTCACTTTGAGTTTAAGCATGTACATGACATACCTAAATTTATTAAAAAGTCAATGAATTGCATCTCATTTGATAATATTAACACTGTGACATTTTTTTGTGGGCAAAGGTTCTTAGTACTGTAGATGGCATTTATTGGAAAGGGGTATATACTTATTCTTAAGGACTGAAATATAGTAATGATGGTTACATTACTATGTACTTCTTTAGTTGGCTTCATCAACCTGTTGTGATCTACGGTCTTATCCTTTATGGCTGTGGACATGATATGATGAGAAATTAACCCAATGAATAATTAAAAAATTGAAAAGATATTGATTAACATTTAAAAAATGAGGTAATTTTCTCCCCCCACCTCTGTGAGTTTGTGTATCTCCTGGTATTCACATAATATTTATTAGAGATCAACTATTTGCCGGCCTTATTCTAACTGTAGGAAATAGAAGAAAGATTTGTCCTAATAGTGTTTGGACAGAATATCCTGTGTATATCTTGTAATATGGATAACCACTAAGAAGACACCAATGTACAAGGTATTAATTATTAAAACTGTCTTACTAATCAGCTTTGAAACTGCTGAAGTAAGCTGCCCCAAACTTAAGAATAATTTTAATTTTCTACACATTGCAATAGCATTTGTTGCAGAGCAGAAAAGCAGATTAGAAATACACAGTAAACACCAATCATGAGGAATTATAGACATATGCTGTCAATCAACTCTCCTTTATCAAGAACATTTATGGTAAACTGATTTAGACAGAAATTTTAATGGAGATGATTACTACCGACTAATTCTACCTTGCAATTTGAATTTCAGCTACAGTAGGACTCAGTGGTTGGGGTAGAAGCATAAAGGACCAAAACAGACTACAGCTCCCAGGAGGACACAACACTGGAATGGAAGCAGAAATGGGAACCACAAACATTCGGTAGGCAATATCACACTCTTGCTACTGTGGCAAAATACTCAACACCCACTACGTAAAGGAAGAGAGATTTATTAAGGTTCATGTCTTTTTGATTTTCCAGTCCATTGTCAGCTGACTCCTAGGGAGAAACAATATGGCAGAAGGACATAGTAGAGGCAATATATATATATATATATATATATATATATATATATATATATATATACATATATATATATATATATATATTATATATATATAATTACAGGGATTTACAGGGTCTCACTAAACAAATCGAACTTGTAGTGATCCTTCCTGTTTTCCATCCTCCCAAACACTAGGATTACAGGCGTATGCCACCATGTTCAGCCTCAGTCGCCATCTCGGAGTGCCCTGAGGGCAGGTCCAGCACAGCAGGCCAGGGATGGAACCCCAGGCCATTGTGTCTGCCTAAGCAGGAATTTTAATCCTGATGACCTATGTGGCCTGCCCATAGAGGACTTGTGAGGAAAGCTGGATTCCCATCTGGAGAGTGAAAGGAGGAGCTGTGAACTGAAACAGAACTTCCAGATCATGCTCCGAGTCCTTCCTCTTTCAGCCAGAACCCCCCTGCTAGGAGCAGTTCAGCCACGACACCCCCACAGTCCAGGCACCTTTCAAACACAAGAGGACTCTGGAGGCCATCTTGGATCAAAAGTGTAACACCCGCACTAACAACATGAACATCTGTGCCAATGCAAGTGATTTATGTGTAAGTTAACTAATATTAACTGAACATGAAAGCTGATCGAGATATAACTATGCTACAAGAGTTACCAAGTAAGGTTTTTGTTGTTGCTGTTATGAAAGTAAGTGCTAATCTGAGTTTTCAAAGGTCTTAATTACTTTGAAGATGTGTAGCCTATTTATGAAATAAACAAACAAATACTAAAAATTCAGGCAGTTATTTAAGGATGGTTCTTACTGGTTCTTCTCCTCATTGGAAATGAAGGGATGATAAATATTATGTTAGAGTAGTTTTGTTTATATTGGGAAATATCCCATGGAAAACACTCTTTACTATCCCATATAGTTTTGTTTTATTCAAACATGTTAACAAGAAATTAATTTTTATAGCTTAAATGCTATTTCTAGCCAACATATGACAGATATGAATAAGTTTGCATGCGGTTTGTAACTGGGCTTCGATCCTGGAGACATGGGTGGAAATCTTTCATTGACCACATTCTAAAATCAGAGTAAACACTGAGATGTCAGCTTGTATAAATTTTTAATACTACAGATCATAGTTTATTTCTACCTAGTACTGGCAAATACGTGTAACATGATCACTACTATTCTATTTAAAATATAATTTTAAAGGAACGTAAAACTAAATTTCAAGTTAATTTTTATGTCTTGGCAAGACATGTTACATACAAATATTATTTTGTGAAAAATAATTTTCCAGTAATTTTGGTTAAACTTGGCAGAAAACAAAACACCAAAAGAAAACAGAAAACCCCAAAATGAAGACATGCATGGGAGTGTTTTTTTTTTTTTTTTGGCACAGGATCTCACTACACAGTTAAGACTCATAGTGATCCTCCTGTCTCAGCCTTCCCAATGCTGGGATTATAGGTGACATGCACCCAGCATTCTGGTACACACAGTACTAGGGATCAGACCGCAGTCCCTGTGCTTGCCAGCCAGGCACTTAGACCCCTGAGTTATCTCCTTATCCCCATGGGAGTTATTTAAAGAAGAGACAGATATATTATTTTCCCCAAAACAAGCCAATCCAAGTCCTCGTCCCTTGGCTGGCCTTCCTTCTCCTGCATTAATATTTTTCATCCATCTCTGTTAGAGAAGAAAACAATCAGCTATGCTGTTGCATTTATTAGGAAATTGCAGGAGCAGCAGCACAGCAAGGAAGGAGAAATAAAAGGCAGGAAGGCTTTGAAGACACAGAGGGGACCAAGGGCGGGAGATGGAGATCCTCTGACCTGAGACAGGAAGGTTGAGACTTCAGGGACTTTTGCTCAAGGTGAAGTTTGAGGAGCAGGTTCAACAACACACAAGGAGCTGACTGGAGGCTCCTTTGTGTGGGTGGGAAAGGTAAAAGGAAGTTGTACCCAGGGATGGATGGGGAAGGGGAGGAAGAGTTAATTGGGAAGATAAACTGTTGTTTTGGAGGATTCAGCCATGTTGGATCAGGTCCATGATAATTTAGCAGTTTGTACTCAGGCTATAATCTATTGGTCTCTTTCTTCCTTCCTTCCTTCCTTCCTTCCTTCCTTCCTTCCTTCCTTCCTTCCTTCCTTCCTTCCTTCCTTCCTTCTTTCCTTCCTTCCTTCCTCTCTCTCTCTCTCTCTTTCTGTCTTTCTCTCTCAAAACAATATTTTCTGACTCACTAAATTGGATTTCTGTCCATTAACGCTTCTCTGAAATTGCCTAGTCAAGGTCACGAGTCTTGACATTGTGAATTCAAAGGCCCCTTCTTTGTTACCTTGATTGACCTATTATTTGACTATGACCCACTTCCATAAAGTCCTGTCTTCTGAATTGCTAGAATAACACCCTCTCACTGCTTCCTTTTAGCCTACTTTTGGTGAAATTTTCATTTTCTATAATACCTCATAATGCAACTTTTAGATCATTTCTCTGCCTATGTATTTTTCCTAGGTGAGTCTAAATGACACAGGGAGCAAAAAATGATCTATAGTGAACGACATCCAAATAATATAGGGAAAAATGATCTCCCAACCTAAAAAAGTACCTGGGATGAGTTTGTGTTTGATGAAACTGAAGAATGAATTTTAGGAACAAATGGAGGTTATGAACCAAATATATTTATTGAGGGAAAGAAAGCTCACTTCCAAAAGATGGACAGGAGGGAGGCCCTAATGGGTAGTCCCCAGGAATCTATCTCTTCCAGGGACTTTGATAGAGGAAAACGATGCCATAAGGTGGGTCTAAGGTGGTGGAAAAGACATGGGAACTGGCTTGGGTGGGCATGAGGTGGGACAAAACTAGGGTCAACCAAAGAGATTACAAGAACCACTGCTCAGGTAAAATTGATTAAATCCAGTACCAAAAGGGAGAGTCACATAGCAAGTGGGCATGAATATAGGACAAGGGGTTCTCCTGTTGGTGGTTAGTGACTCATTTGGGTTCTTTCAAGGTGATTGATACCTATTTACAATATAAACCCCATATGCCCATCCATAAGGAAGTATGTAGCTGTGTTTCTTCTTTTGTCTTGGTCTTTAAGTCTGGCACATATGGGAGTACCTGTCTCTTCCAAGTTGCAAAGTCACCATGTCTTCCATTTTGTCTCCTTGAGGGACTGGCCTTATCTGACTGCCTCTCTTATTTCTATCTAATTCAGCTGGCTACAGCAAACCAGTTTTTTTTTTTTTTAAATATTAGTATTATTTGTGTGTTTTTTTTGTTTGTTTATTTGTTTTGGTGGACCCAGGGATTGAACTCAGGCCCTTGTGTTTGTCAGGGAAGTGCTTAGTCCACTGAGCCATCTCCCCTGCCCTAGCAAACCAGTTTTGAACATTTGTTGTCAGTTGTAAGCTGTTGCACTTCTTTTTCCTTGAAAACTTTTGGAGTAAAGTTAACCTGGACCTAGAGGCTGGACCTGCAATTACACCATCAGAAACTAAAAGGAAGATAAATTTTGATGCATTTGTCTTCCTTTATTTTTTTTTCTATATTACCTTAAAAGTTTGCTTTAAAACCCCTCTAAACTCTGCAGCTAGGCACATTAATTATCTAGGAACTCTCTAAAATCTGAACAAACAAAGTTGATTAGCTCTCTCTTATTCCCACTAAGATTTATAGGAATATTCAGCTGAGGCCAGCAGCCCTTCTTGTCTTAATCATGTAGTCAAGTTGGATTCTAGCAGCCTCACAAGACTGAGACTGGCCCATTCAAAACAAATTAATGGATTTGTCAGAGATGCATATTCTGTTGTCATTTAAATATTGTAGGTACATAAATTCAGCAAAATAATCCAATATAGTCCAACAGTCCATAACAGTAGTGGGTTGTCCGTAGGATTGCCAATGTCAGAAGTTGTTCACTTGAGCCATTTATAGCTCAGAATTTTAATATGGCTTTGCTTTTTATACCTCATTTTTATACCTTTCTGCTGGATGGTTAAGACGGAGGTAAAGTAAGACCTATCTAAGAAGAAATGCAACTTCTGTATCTGACAAGGTCAGGCAAATCTCCTCAGGATTTTGCCTGAAACCCTATATCGCAGTTTGTAGATCCTTTGTCAGTGTCACCCATGTGGATGAGTCACAGACATTGCTTGACCAATTTGCTCTCTGTGGAAGCCTGAGAGAATGTCTTCTCTCAATGTGACTCTCCTTAAGCACACTCTACATAGTCAATCACTTTCCTCTGTGGCCCCGTAATCTCCTTGATCAGAAAATTTGGGACACCACTGAGTTACAGATATTATAGTACAGGTTGTCTTATGTCCTGAGTCCTCACCTACCTTGAATGGCTACGGCAAGAATATTGGCTATCCTTGCAGCCTTTATTTTTACTAATTTTTGGTCTGAAAACTTAAGTTGTTAACCCTCCAGAAGAGAAATTTAATGATATTATCTGAATATCAAACATCTTAGACATAACATGGACTAGGTATTTACCATCAAGTATTGATACCTTAAACTTTAAATCACTACAGAACATGAAAAATAAATCAATAAAAAATAAAAAAAATATTTTATAAAATAAGAATCAACAATTACATATTTCACACAGAAATTTATAAATCTAACCATATACAGCATTATAGCAGGGCAGTACTATGACTTTTTTTTCCTTGTCTCTTGTTTGTATTTATTACCCTTTTTTTTAAACAAACATTTACTTGACATAAATGGACCATTTTGTATCTGTATATACAAACTAGTTAGGATAGATATACAGATACTTTCTCTTAATTCAATGAGAAAGATTTTTACTAATAGTGTTTCAACAGGATATCATGTCTGCCTCTTGTACTATGAGTACTACTACAAAGACAACAACATACAATGTATTAATTATTGTAAGTGTCCCACTAACCTGTTTTGAAGCTGTCTCATTGCCGTTTGTTTCTCAATAAAATTAATACAAAATAAAATATCAAAAGAGGACTGAAGATGTAGCTCAGTAGCACTCTGCGTGCCAGGCATGCACAAGGTCCTGAGTTTAATTCCTAATACAAATGAAATAAAATAAAGAAAATCATGATCCCAGAAAACCGGATTCATGGAGACCAAATTGCCACCTCAAGCAATAAGTACTTCTGGAGCTACCTTCCTCAAGCCCAAATTCCTCTCAGACTTCCTCATACCTCCTCAGAGCCACACATTGGAGACTGATATCCTAAACAGGTAACAATCACCTTGATAGAGCCCTAAATAATCGCTGACCCAACCCCAACAGGAAGAGCCCCTCTTCCCTATTCCTGCCCACTTCCTATGTGACTTGTTTCCCTATTTCCTCCAGACTTAATCAATTTTACCTAAGCAATTATACTTGTAATCTTATTGGTTGATCATAGCTTTGTCCAACCTCAAGTGTTCCCATATTTTACATCTTAGACTCACCTCACCTCATGGACTTTCTCTATGAAAGTCCATAGAAAAGACAGATTCCTTGGCAACCCACTTAATTCCTCTTCTGTCCCTCCCTGGGACAGAAGCTTTCTTTCCCCAAAAATCATATTCTGCTTTTAACCTCTGTTGTTCTTAAAATTCATTCTTCAGTTTTAGGGAATACAAACTGGTCCCAGATATCTTTCAGGTTGGGAGTTTCATTCCCCTATATCAATTCCTTGGCTTTAATTTTCATTATCACTAAATTAAGAACCTGCACTAACTGATGACAGTATCAGACATGAATATTTGAGAGTGCACTTGTGGTTTTTAAAAATGAGTTTATTTTTTTCACTCCTACTGAAGAGGAATGCTTAGCAAGTCAGGTTTCCTGTACTGCATTTCTCCATCATCCTGAATAAGTAGATGTGTAATCCAGGTCCAGTGGTCCTCTTGCCTTCTTTTAAATAATTCTAGGTATCACACCAATTCTGTTTCACATTTTATAGCATTTAGTCTTTCTGTCCTGGTAGTAACAAAATTCAGACTTTTTGTTCCAGAATAAAGACAGATTTGGAGAATGTTAACAGTGTCTTCCCTAATAGGTAATGTAGGATTGGATATGTCTAGGTAAAAATATCTCTATCTCTGTCTCTGCCTCTGTCTCTGTCTCTGTCTCTGTCTCTATCTCGTCTCTCTCTCTCCCTCTCATTCTTGCTCTCACCCTCTCATATCTTTGTGTCTCTCTCTGTGTTTCTCTCTCTTTCATAATCCACCTTATTATTCAAAGCCAAGAATTTTGAAATAACCCTTGAGTTTTTCCTTTAACATGGATTCCTCTGTGAATGTATCAAGGATTCTCTTGTGCATATATTATAGAATCTGTCCATATCTCTACTATCTGCTATGAACCTCCTCAAGGCATTCATTATTCCTCACCTGGATTATTATTTCCTCCACTGTGTGTTTCTAGTAAATTCTAAAAAATGGAGTTGCCCTGAACTGAAAATGCAGTTCAGATATTTTCTATTCTAAGTAATTCTAGTGGCTCTCTACTATGCTTATAATAGAAACTGGGCTCTCAACATTGGTTAAATCTTGAAGGATCTTGCTGCTCCTGACCTTCTGGTCTTCAGTCATAGCATTTTTGGTCAGTTTTTTCCATTTACTGAATGAGCTACCACATTGTTTTCTAGCTCTTCCTTCCTGGGATCCTCATGAACCTCCTTTCTTTATTCCAGTCTTTCCTTGAATGTCTCTTTGGCACCTACATCTTTCTTGATAAGCCTACCCCAAGCTCACCCTTACTGAGACATCTCATGTATGTACATGTGTATGACTGTCCTCAAAATACATTATACTAACTGAAATTTTTCTAATTTGTTTACTTGTTTATCATTTGTTTCCACAATATTTTTTTCTTGAATAAAGGCTCCTTGGTTGCAGGGATCTTGACCACTTTTTCCTCACAACTACATCCCGTGTTCCCAGGGGGGTGCTTGTACTGTAGGAGGCAGGTATACGTAAGTACTTTGTTGTAGGCAGAACTAAATACTACTTATGTCTGCACAGTGGAAAGTATGAAGTGACTAAAGAAAAAACTCACGTGGACCAGTCTACAGGAAATTAGGGGGCACATATGCGAATTCAGTTATTCTTGATAAGCAATTTACATTCATTAAAAATGCTAGACTCTCAGGAGTGACATTTTCTCATCTTGCATTTTAGAAAAGACAACTAATTTCAGTAAAAATAGCAACAGTTATGGTAGTAGTACAATAACAGCAATAGTAGCAGTTAAAGTAATAGGAAGTTATAGTAGCAGCAGAAGTTGTAGTAAAGAGATACTTAAAGTAAAAGTTTTTAATAACAAACTTAATTATTGCTTGCTTAATGCAACCTTATTACATAGCAATTCCTAAAATATATTTAGAATATTTAATATTCTCAACAGTAATTTCTATATTTTGTATTTAATTCTTTTTGGGTATTTTTTGTTTGTTTGTTTTTAGTGTTGGGAGTCAAACTCAAGATGCTACTGAAGTGTACCACTTGGGCATGCTACTGAAGTGTATTACTGCTGAGGTCTACCTGTAAAACCTTATACCAGATAGATGTGTTTTTCCAGTATCACTCATAACCTCTCTATAACCACTGTACTGAGCAGGCACTATTGTAGTTCTTATTTTGTTGGGGCAATTTGTTTGGCAAAGTCAAACTTACCTCAAATAATGGGGGTGTGAGTATAACCTGAAAAGACCTGAAAGTTGACAAGTACGTTGTTCTGTTGTGGGGCACATAGGAGTCTGTGAGAACTTCCATGTTAAAAGCTTCTATCCAATCTTCTACACCTAAGGAACTCAAGGCTCAGTAGACTTACATAGGGTCAAACCATGAAATGAGGTATCAGAATAAGCACTTTGGTATGTGTTTTTCTGACTCTAAAGTTTAATCTTTTTCTTATGTATATGTTTTCAGCTAAATTAATTTTCCTCAAATTCAAGTATTGGAGCCTTGGTCTCCAGTACCTCAGGATATGAGTATTCAGAGGTAGGGTTTTACAAGAAGGAAGTTAGTGAAAATGAGGGTTAGCATGAGCCCTAATCCAATTTAATTGGCCATTTATAAGAAGAGGACATTAAGATATCTAGAGCAATACCAAGGCTGCATGGTCAGAGGGGCAATATGTGAGAATAGAGTGAGAAAATGCCTGCGTTTATTTATGTTGGCTGTCAATTTGACTGCACTGAGAGTTGCCTAGACAACTGCTAAAGCATTCTGCAAGGTCTACCTGGGAGGGTATTTCCAGAGACAATGGGCATGCAGATCAGTGGATGGAGTGGGGAAAGGGAGGTCCTGAATGTGGCCTGCACCGTCCTGGAATGAGAAAGAGAGAAGCTCATGCTTGGATTCATGCTCCACTCCTCTAGTTGATTCACTCTGCTGCTGTTAGTGTCCATGGACAGGGCTCATTAGGATACACAGAGTACCACGCGTGGTTCTCCAGTGGCTCCATGTAAACTTCCACCAGTGACTGTCCTGGAGATACCAGGTGGGAACTGCCTCATGGGTCACTCTTTGCTTGGACTCAGGGAATCCTGGTTTCTTTAGCTCTCTACCAGTCAGGTGACCACTATGACACAGTTCAGCCTATGACTACATAAGCCAGTCTAATAGTATCTTATATAACTGCTTTTATTACTTTACAGAACCTTAATAATTATAGTGTTGATGAGCAAGCCACAGAGCAAGGGCCTGAGAGAAACCAAGTCTACTGACATTTCAATTTCTAGCCTTCAGAACTATGAAAAAATAAATTTCTATTGTTTAACCCACAAGAATTTGTTATAACAATGCTTGAAAACTGTTATAGTATTCTCCGACTTACAATATCATTTAATTTGTTTTCAAATCTCATTTAATATTATATGAAGAAAAACTTACTGTTATTTTATTTTAATAATATCTTTCTTGCATCCAGGGAGGTGGCTCAGAATAAGTGTTTGCCTGCAAGCACAAGGGCCTGAGTTCAATCTCCGGTTCCACAAAAAAAAAAAAAAAAATTCCTTCTTTAAATCTATTCATTTTCAAAATGTAAATAAAGTGTCTTATTATCATGCTTTTCTCAGCTTAAATGTTTGTGGTGAGATTACAGTTCAATTACCTGTATAATGTTCAAATGGATACTTCTGGTATCCACAATAATATGACACACTTAAAAGAAGTATAAAAAAAAGACCTATAAGACAAAATTATTTTAGGGCTAAACTACATTTTTATACAATAAAATAATGCAGATCAAAATAATGTTCAGCAGAAAGCATGCACAGTGGATTTTCCCCTTTGCAGTTTCTGTGCCTGCTTTCTCTTAAAGTTTTGTTCCATTTTTTAGACGTTGAAAAATCTTCACCTTCCTGAATGAGATGTAGCTACTTCTTGTGCTTGAAATTAATTGGCTATTTAATATCTGAGCAAATGAACCCCTGCTGCTAGGTGCTCTGATTTCTTCCTTCACTACAACAGCCTGCCTCCTGTAGCAGTATGGGTAATTAAGCCCTTAACAAATCGTCTTGTAACTTATTTCAACTAAGGTCTTCTTTTTCTTGCACTTTAAATTCAAGTTGATTCTTACAGGGATTGTTCTCTGGATGTGTTTCTATTGGTATGAGAGGGGCCATACTCTTTCCTTTTTGGGAAAAATAGTTCTAGTTCTCTATACCTAAGTGTATCTGTTCTTTGTTCACCATCTATGCTAGCTAGCTGAAATAAATTTTCCTCTGAGCATAAAGGTCTGCGGTCTATCCTAAGTTACGGTCAAATTTTTAATAACGTGTACATGCTGTGCATCACCTTGGGTCTTTCCATGTTGACTTCTTATACATTTACTCTGCCATCAATACAAAGACAAGGAACACTAAGATCCTCTTACCTCCTAGGTAATATGGTAGAGTTGACTGGGTAGTAAACATGGCTGAGAATGGCTTGCGGCCTTGACCACTTACTAGGAGTTAGCAAAACAGACTAGCAATTAACACTGTTGCACAAAACTCCAAAATCCCTTTTAATCACACACTAATTACTAATGTGTGACACCTTTTCTCCTCCATTCCTTGTTTCATGACCTTTTCCTCACATCAGCCAATAGGCAGTCATTCAGCAGCCAATGCTTGAGGTGACTGTCATTCCTGCAAACAAACAAAGAAGAGGCAAGTAAATTTGAAAAGTTAGCAGAGGGTGGCAGAGATTTAAGACAGAAGACAGAAATTTGGAGGAAGAAATGGGATGGCGAATGATGTTCTCAGCTAGGATGGGGGTAAAGGAGATGAAAGCACAGTATCCTTATACTGAGAAGGGGAGGTGAATGTTTGGCATATAAATGCCAGGCCTATAAGCACAAAAGCAGAAAAGCACATCTCCTGCAAGCATGTCACCAGCACACACAAAAGGTAACACCAGTAAGACAGGGTACCATGACCTCAATTGTAAGGCCCTTCAGTGTGACGTTATAACATCAGACCACTTCTAAAGTCCAAAAGAGAAGACCATCCCAGTTAAGATATAATGATTGAATTAGAAATATAATTATGATGAAGACATGCACTAGATCTTTAGTATTTGAATTTTAAGCATTGCAATCTTACAGGTGCAACCCTCACTGAGCAGACCTCTGAAATATTGCTGAAGTCCAGTTTTGAACTACATCTCAGTGTTGAGTTTGAAGATTAGAGAAGTGAAGTTATGGTAACAGAGCTGGGGTTGAGGTTTTTTTGTTTTGTTCAGAATGCTTGGAGTGGGAGGAGAGACATAGAAGTCAGTGAAAATATTAGTTGCATAGTAGCAAGATGCCACTGGAGCTATTAGAGAGAGGTAGAGAAAGAATGAGAGGAAGAGAGAGAGAGAGAGAGAGAGAGAGAGAGAGAGAGAGAGAGAGAGAGAGAGAGAGAGAGAGAGAGAGAGAGCACGTGCATGTGTTTGTGTAAGAGAAAGGGAAAGTGGTTGGTCAAGATTTTACTTAATTCTATTACAACTTAACTTCTAAAAATTAACTCAGTTTTGTTAATACAGTAGTGATCATATTAAAGTGCTTTAAATATAAATGTTCCTCGTCAGAGCAGACGTAAGTCAGGAAAATTCCAACATTTATTCTATAAAGAGGATACATAGTTATAACAAATTGAAGTCCAGTTGCTAGGAAGTTTGAAGGTGAAATGCTGCCTCTGGAGTCTGATTTCTTAATGAGCATTTGTTTAATTTTTTCTCATTTTTGTAGCATTTCCTGAGGCAGGGGCAATGCCATTTGGCCCTTGCGGAAGTTCTCAATATGCCTTTCCTGTTGCAGAAGTCCAGTGTGTGGATATTTTCTCTCCATACTCAGGTGTATGCCAGTTTTTATTCTTTCACAGACACTGACACAAGAATTTTCAACACTTTTTTGGTAGGATAGTAGGGGCATGAGACTGTGACAGGGCAGCAGCCAATAAATAATATGTGATGGCACTTTGGGTTATAGCTTTGTGGCACAGTGCCTGCCTGGCAAGCATGAGGTCCTGAGATCCCCATCACCAAACAAATACTACACTGAAGGTTGAGGGACTGGGGAGTTAGACCTCCACTTCAGCTGCTGGCAGATGTTAATTCTCTGATTCTTCCTTTGTGCTGTGAAAAAGACTGTGGGAAAATTCCCAGAGCATATAGTTTTAAGACCCATGAGACAGAAGTGTGGCATCTGTACCTTTTGCTACCATGCCATCATTGGTGGAATAAAGCACCTTAGTGATGTGGAAAATAAGAATAAGATGGTATTCACTGCTTTTGTCACTAGATTGCTCAGTTGAAAAGAATGACGATCATAATAATATCAACTGACATATATTGTGCCCTTATTGTATGGTAAGTTAATCTAAGAACGCTCATGGTGCAAACAAACTGAACTCTGATTATTGTGCTATGAAGTAGGTAGTATAATTAGCAATATTTTACAGAGAGTAGCTGAATTTACAGAGCTACCAAATAGGAATACAGCAGTCTGGTTTCAGAACCTTATTTACGACCACTCAGCTATTCCATTATTTGTTCTTTTCTTTGTTAGTTATTTACTAGATTTATTTATTTTATTCAAATGTAGATGAGAGAGAAGATGCAATGATTCTTATAGAATACATTCCTGTGTCCCACAGCTTTCCTGGGAAGGAATCCAGTGATGATTCGGTCAGAGCGATACTTCTCTAAAGCACCATTAGTTACGAAGAGGTACAGACTCCAAAACTTTGAAAGAAGTAGGTATTAATCTTTCATTTACTTTCCACTCAATTAACAAATTCATCAGGACAAGGGATGATGCATCAGACATGATATTTTATCTATCACAATATGTTAAACAATGAAGCAGCTAAGAAAAAGCGCATATATTTCAAAAGTTGTTCTATATTGGCAAGGTTATACAATCTGGCTAACTAACGTAAGTGATACTCATTTAGATTGAAATACTGACTCATCTCTTTTTTATTCTTTAAGGTATGATCAGCATTTACGTTTTCCCTTGTCTTCTATATTCCTCATAAAAATAACCCGACTTTCAGATTTTTTTCACTGATATATATGCATAGATAAATGTAGTTTATATACATATATAATTTTTTGTTTTTGACTTTCATATGAAGTTCTAATAATCTTAAAATATAAAAATCCATTTAAATCAGTGTGAATAGTTCCTGCTTATTCTTTTTAATGTTTTCTTACTAATTTACATGCAATAATTTATTTCATTCTTATGTATGGCCAATAAAATTACTTTAAGCCATTTTTGTATTTTCACTGCATTTGTTTCAGTCCTCTTCACTATTGAACATGATGCATTAGATAATTACCAGCACTGGGCTGGCCAGACAGCTCCGTGGATGGAAGCAGCTGCTTGGTAGACACAAGGGCTATGCCGAGGCACGCTGAGATGGCGATTGAGACTGGGCGAGGTGGTGTGTGGCTGTAATCCCAGTGCTTGGAAAACTGAAAACAGCAGAATCACTGCAAGTCTGATTTGTGTAGTGAGGCCCTGTAGATCCTGTACTAAATACAAAAAATAAATAAATAGAGGTCCGCATTGCATGCATCCTATGTTTTCATAAGTATAAAGTGAGATGTTTTCATTGGCACTGTCTGTCATGCCAGGCGAGTTCCTCTGTGGTTACCACGTATTGTACTCTAGAACTCAGCCCATAGTCAATAACATCACAGAGAAACATAAGAACTTTTAGAGATGGCCAAGCTTCTAAGTTTTTATTATTACCTAAAGAGACTCTGCCAGGGATAAAGAGGCCTGCTGAATGTACATGTGGTCCATAAATGCACACAGAATGCAATCTCATTCACTGTTGCAATCTTGCCAGTGGAAAAACAAATATCACAGCTTGTCCCAGGCAGTCTTTCCTTGTCAGGCATTATGCTGATTTGGGGGAAAGCTGGTTCTCCAGAACCTGCAGACCATGAAGTTTATTCATGATCTCTGTCTAGGTAGCTACCAGTCCTTTGGGATTCAGGACAGGTGCAGATTCTACTTCATCATTAACTGGCCTAGTCAGCCAGAATGACAATTAGATAATGCTGCTTGTTTGCAGTTAGCTTTGTTTATCATGACAGCCAGCCACATGTGTCATTATTCTCTGAGATTTTGTAGGGCAGAGTATGAAGTTGCTCTGTTAGCTTTTGCTGTGTTACAAACCACCCTAGAAGTTAGTGACACAGAGTCAAGGCAGCATGTGCTAAGAACTGTGCCTTGGGGGAGGGCCCTTTGGGGGACAGCACCTCAGTCAGCCTGCTTGATCCTGCTTAAGGACCATAGGCTGGAGTCCCCCAGAGGCTCACACACTCAACATCTGGCCAGATAATGACACTTGTTGGCTAAGATGTCATCAGAGACAGTAGCTAAAAATGCATGTGGCTTGCTTATGGGCTGCTTATCTTCCTCATGGTAGGATATTTAAATCCCAAAGCAAAGTATTCCAGTAAAGAAATTGGACCTTCTAGAAGGGTCATTCATGTCACTTCCACTTTACACACATCACACACATTAGAAGTCTGTCTCTCAGGCTGTCACTATTTATGAAGTATTAGACACCACTCTGGTTGGGATGCATGTCAGGGAAATTTCAGTCATCTTGCAAAGCCATCACAATAGGGAACACTGTGCTTTCCTTCAAATTTCATGTTTTCACTATCAGTGTTTTTCTCTCACACAACATGTTGCCAAAATTTTTGCAGCTTAAAATACCATTTATCTCCTGGAGTTTGGAGGTCAGAAGTTCAGGCCTCTCTTAAGTGGGCTATCTCTCAGGGTGCCGCACAGCTGAAATCGAGGTGTGGGGTATGCTCTGGGGTATGTTCTCATCTGGAGGTTTAAAACCTCCTCAGACTGTTGACAGCATCCATTTCATCACAGCTTTCACCTTGTGGGGGGCTGTTCACAGCCAGCCGTGAGCACAGCGAGTCTTACTACTTCCAGGCTTCAACTCGGGGAAGGCTGAGAACATTTGAGGCTTGCTTAATTGAATCATGTCACTGAGGATAATCTTCCTTTAGATTACCTCAGATTCACCCACTGAAGAATATTGTATCCTGTGGAAACAAAACTCTTTACCTTTGCCATATTTTATTGGATAAAAATAGAGCCATCTTCCACCTACTCCAAAGGAAAAGGAATTTATAAAAGGCATAGATTCCAGGGAATTATAGAGACCATCTTAAAATTTTGACTGTAGTACTATGGTTGACATTATGAATTTATTGTTTATAAATGATTTCTTCATATATTTTTTTCCTAGTATGATTGTTCATCTTCTGGTCAACTTGTAAAACGATCTTGCAGTTTATAGATGCTAAGTTCATTGTTTATTCTATGTTAAAAATACTTTTTCAGGAGCCAGAGAGATAGTGCACTAAAATAAGCACTTGCCTGGCAAGCACATGGTCTTGAGTTAAATCGCGGGTACCACAGACAGACACACACACACAAATATATATATATACACACACACATATTCAACTCTACTATCTGCCTATTGGTTTTTGTTTCTAACTTTTCTATGTGTAACAGTTTTATATTTTTATCTCTTTTTGAATTAAGCTTATGAAAAAAAATTTATGTCTAAAATTATGCTGGCTAATTTGTAATAGCTTAAATTTATAGAAATTAAAAGAAGTTATGAAATTATTTACATTTAATGAATTATATTTGTGTTCGTTAAAATTAAATAAATTTGAAGACATAACTTCTCAGTTTCATTAATTATAACTGAGGAATCCAATAGCTACTTATGATGAGGGACCTCTATATTGAACAGTGGAGATACGGCACATGTACATCTCTCGTATAAAATTCTAAGAAACTCATTTAGTTCTTTAAATTTTTTCTACTTTTCTTTTATACTATATTTATTGATTTTAGATGTCATCTATATTGATTCTACTTCTTGATTAATTTATTTTATGTTTATTAAATAATTTGCAGCAAACAAAATTTTCCTTTTCTCTCTTATTTTCCTCCCTCTTTTTCTTCTGTTCTTCTTTCCTTCCTTCTTATTTTCCTTTTAATTCATTGTCAAGGACATTTTTGGTTGTACATTTACATTTGATTTCAGTTTTCCTATGTCTAATTCAGGAAAAGCTTTTATAAATACACTTTTCTGTTACAAGATTTGTACAGATGTATGTTTCGTCTCTAAATTGTTAGAAATACACAACAAGAAGAAGGTTTTCTGCCACCAGAAAAAGTGCCTTCCCAGAAACTAATTGGCCAACACCTTGACTTGGACTTTTCTTGGCCAGCCAGACTGAGAGAAAATGCATAGCTTTTGCCTATGCTATTTTTCTGTACTACTCAAGTAGACTAATAAAGATGATAACACAAAATACAAAATAATATTTGTGATTACATATTACTAAAAATAAATAATCAGATAAAGAACAGGAAAATATGTACAAAGAACTCTAAATAATTTGTGAAGATATCCTAAAGATAGAGAATATATTTTACTCAAATATAGACTGCACATGGAGACTTCCCTCAATAGAACATGGTATACAAAGAGGGAAACAAAAAATTAACCTTATTGCAGAGAATCCTACAGTCAGGTGGCCAAAGTTTATTACTTTTATTATAAAGATCCCTACTAGTGTCTAGGGTCATTGAAAATAAAGGCTTGTGCCCATATCATTTGGAGAGTTGTTTATGCCCCATCTTGTACTCTGTGCAACTGCTTTGAAGATAAGAATACTCTATGTGTTAACTATTGTTATTCTCCTATTATTTTGTTGTCTAACATTGTTTTAGCTTTACCACAAAATAAAAATAAAACACAAAACCATAAAATGTTCTTATTTTCATTTTATTAGATTGTCATCAGATCATATAGGATTTTACAAATTTGTTTTAAAATGTAAATGCATCTTTTTGATTAGGTACATAATCCTTCTGTTCTATCATGTTTTGGACAAAATGATGCATATTGTTTGCTTACCTAATAAGAAGAGTTGGGTAGACAGATCTAATAATTTTTAACTTGCATCCAATTCATACAACTATTTTTCCATTTGTTCATTTTGAAAAGAAGCCAATTGAAATGTTTGTTTTTTTCTTTTTGGATACAGGGTCTTTCTTCTATGCAACTCAGACTCATAGTGATCCTCCTGTTTCAGCCTCCTTAGTGCTGGGATTATAGGCGTGGGCCACCATGCCTGGTTCTAGGACCCCATGGAGCCTTGGGGTTCCTAGGTCGATATGGCATGTGGTACCAGAGATGAAGCTGGGTTTCTTGTGCTTTCCAGGCTGGCAGTTATGACTCTGAGCTATCTCCCCACCCCCTTGAAATGTTTTTGTACTCCTGTACTGGTATTAAAATCTTTTTGTAATTTAGTATATTTTTTACATTTATTAGTGTCTATTATTTGGTACATAAAATAAATGCTTATGTCTTATTGGAATATTGTATTTTATTTTGATTTATTCTCTATTATTGTCATACTTAAGTTTAACCTTAATTGACATTCATTTTTTTTTTTTTTTTTGCATTCATTTCAGCATTGATTTATATACTTTCCTTGGTTAGGCCTTTTTATTTTGTTTTGTCACTAAGTTGTCTCTAGTTAACAAACTGAACTGAAAGACTGATTTCGGTTGTTTTGCTGTTGCCTAGCCATAGTGTGTTAGTTTGGTTGCTCCTTGGTTACAGATGGCCTTTTCTTCTTTAGCAGACCCACATTTTGACTCTTGGTCTTGTTGTGATCTAAATTATTACACATTAAGTCTTGAGTTTCCAACATAAAGACGAGCATTAGTAAAGCAGTGGTATTCTTTGAAGGTTCCATATACTCTCTAGTAGTGAACAGATATGAGACCCTTAACAGAAGGCGCAGGGGGTGGGGAGATGGCTAGTAGAATAAGTGTATCCCTGGCAAGCACAAGGGCCTGAAGTCAATCCCTGATTTAGAAAAAAAAAAAAAAAAAGCCCAGAAGACTACTCATGGTACTTTTCCAAATCCTGAATTTCAGGAAACACGAGGCTCCCAGGACTTTTCAGCTCATTGAATTAATTTTCCCAAGGTTCACGATCTTACTCCTTTCATGGAGTTTTATAACAGTGAATAATTAATCTTTTTCTAAACTATTTCTTTAGGTAAGACTCTTTTTCCCATTAGAGAAAATAGTTTCAAATTTTGTAAAAACGGCTTTGACTCTCAGTTTTATTTTGACTCTCAGTTTTATTTGAATTATTAAACTGACATTTGATTACCTGGACCTCCTTTATTTTTTCCTTTCAAAGTGTCAGTGTTGCTCACCAAGAACTAATTTTTCAATTAATATAATTACTATAATGGCCATAGTTCTCAATAGCTAGAGGTATTGTACCATATATCTAATGTATCTACATATGTTCAGCTTAATCTGGGTAGAAAAAAGCTTTAGCAACTGCACTTTCATGATGTATCACTGACTATCAGCCTACAGCTGGAGACTGAGTAAGGGACCAGACGGTCACATCCAGAATCTCAACCTAGAACTCACTTCTTGGAGATTTTCTTAGGTCAAAGCCCTAGAGGTAGGGCATGAGGTAAGGGTTCATAGGCATGTTGCTTACTGCATGAGTTTGCTTTAAGAAAATCCTGTAAAAGAATGATGAAAGCAAAGAGAGAAGGGAGAAAATCCAAACAAGGATGCAAAATATTCTTGGTCTGATACATAAAGGGATGGGGAACATCTTTGCATATGTAATTACACCAAAGTTTAGATACTTGAGGCTGAGGGACAGGATTTTTTAAAAAAATGTTTATATTAGTCAATAAATGAAATAATGAGCCACAGTGTAACCACACATTTCCAAAGCAAGCTGATTCATGTCAATCAAGGACATTTGTTTTGATGTCAGAAGTCTATGGTGTTGGGTGCAAAACTCATACAGTAGCTAAAAGGTTTGTACATGTGTATGTGTTAAAAGTTGATTTGGGTAGGACGCAAGAACTTTTGTTTTTGTACTGGGGATCAAACTTGGGACTTTGTGCTTGCCAGGCAGGTGCTTATTTCACTGAGCTACTTCCTCAGCCCCTTTATGCATGGAATACAGTAAGAATCACTAATGTCTGGACACTATGATAACTGAATAATCCAGGCCTAGATAGAACTCTATCATTAAAGTTCATCAACATCACTTTGAACACTTGATATAGATTTTAATATGATCCCTTTAAAATTTATCATAGTTTGAAGGTTCATTATATGTTATGAACTTACCCAAAGCTATAAAAGACATAAAAGTTATAATGGCTCTCTCTCAAACTTTATAAGAAGTTACTAACATTTTAAAATACATGCAAATCCACAACAAAGCCTTCTAATTACTATAGGATGTAAAGGAACACAAATCCAACATGCTATTAAAATTTTAAACAAAAATCCCACAAGTACTCAGGAAAATTGGAAAATTTTGTTTAGTTTTAATTAATTAAAGCTGTAAAAATATATTTGTTCTTTGAAGAGTCATTTCTCATTCCCTAATTGTAATCCATTATACTGATAAATACACAAAGTGAAAAGGGAAGCTGGATTTTTTGTAATGATCATGTTATGGCTTGGGTAAAGAATGGCAACTTTTGAGGATTCTCTCTCTCTCTCTCTCTCTCTCTCTCTCTCTCTCTCTCTCTCTGTTTTGGTGGAATCGGGGATTGAACTCAGGCTCTTGTGCTTGCCAGGGAAGTGCTTATTCTATTGAGCCATCTCCCCAGCCCAGTATATCACCATTCTCAGTGTTCCTTTCCTCACATAAGCTCAGTAGTAGCAATGAGGTACAGACAAGGGTTGTGAAGCAGAAACTTTCTTTTCAAATTCTCTTTAAATGAGGAAAATGCTAATCAGATGTCCATTAAGAACTGATCTTTGGCTGAATGTGGTGGTGTATATCTGCAATTGTAGCACTCAGAAGACTGAAGCAGGAGGATTGCCATGAGTTCAAGGCCAGTGTGGGCTACATAGTGAGTTCAAGTCTAGCCTGAAAATCATACTTTTGTTTGTTTTGTCTCAAACAAACAAACAAACAAATAAATGTTTACATTCAAACAATAGCAAGTCTCATAAAAATGTAGTAGAAAAAAGTAAATGTCACTTATAGTAAAGATTAGGAGATAATACAAGCTGGAAATACTCTTTCTTTCACCTGCTATTCATCACTTAAAGACCTATTTAAAAATTATGCTTGATTATACCCAGCATCACAGAAATGCCCTGATGGAAAAGTAAGAGGTCTTTCTTACAGTCAAACTTTCTTGGTGTCAGCAAAAGAAGCCCTGAAGAAGTGGAACACAAGGCCATGAGAATTCACTCTCCAAGTGCTCTGAAATATTGCTTACTTTATTTTTGTTTGCAGACTCATGCCTTATGCTTGTATCTTTAGAAAAATGTTTTTCTAAAATTTATTTCCCAGTATCATGTTTCACATGTTGCAACAGTTGTCTGCTTAGTAAACTACTTTGAGTTCAAAAAAAGTTTTGGCTGAAACAGAATTAAGCATGTTATATCAACTAAAGAATCTCTGAGAAAACTTAATATTCCCATAAGTAGTAGGAATCTGTAGTTGAGTGTTCTTTAAGCTGTTGAACCCTGGGACCTATTTTTCTCAGAGCACATCACATAGTAGAGATTCTGAAAATTTTGAAAAACTCCCTGAATATAAATTCTACAATTATTTCTTAAATGTCACTGTAGCATTATAAAAAGATATCAGAGATTCTGTGTTTGTATATATATATAATAAATTTATGAATTAGTGTCAGATGGGAAGGAAACACATACTGCTGTTTGAATAAGAATAGATTAAGATGAAAGGTTTTTAACTTTAATGTGGGTTAGAAAATGAGAGACTTTTGAATGTAAAGCATTCCAGTGAGGGCCAGAATAGCTATAAAGATCAGCCATTTCACCTAGACTGAGACAGAAGACCTGTGGATCTGTGGAAGATATTTCTACCCTGCCATGGGAACTTCTCACCAAATGACAGTGAAGTCATAGTATTGGTGCATTATTGGAATTTGCTGGAAAACTTCTTTCTCGGTGGACATTACTGGAATACTTTTTCCGGGAGTGGATAAAAACTATGATGCTTCACAGAAAAGTTCAGCTGTGAAGCAAGCCAGAGCATTCTGAGAGGAGCTATGGGCTTCTGAGAGCTGCCCGAGAGTGCAGGAAGTGGGCACTGGAGGAGCCCCACACACAGTACAGGGGCCCAATTCCAGGGAGCTCTATGCAGTAAGATAAAGTGAAAATGGATTTAATATCTAAACATTAAAACAGAAACACTAAATCTCCCATAAAAGAAAGTATGAGGAACTCCTGAAGATATAGGGGTAGGCAAAGAGTTTATAAGCAAAAATCAATTTGCATGGGAAATACTTGAAAGAATCAACAACTGGGACCTCCTCTTATTAAGAAGTTTTGCACATCAAAAGAAATTATCAACAAAGTGAAAAGACAACCCATTAATTTGGAAAAAAATCTTGACAAATAAGCACTCAGACAAAGGTCTGCTCTCTAGAATTTATAAAGAACTGTAAAATATTAGGGCGCCAAAATTTAAAGACCCAGTCTAGAAATGGGCATCTGAGATGAACACATACTTCTCAGAGGATGAAATGAAAGAAGCAAATAAATGAAAAAATGCTCCACATTACTAGCCATCCACGAAATGAAAATTTAAACAACCCTGAGTTACAGAGAGCTCTGTTTGCCACAAGCACTGGGCATGGAAAGAGTTGCAAAGGCATCCACTGAAAAGGTGTTAGGTGCTGACATAGTCAAATACGCAAAATTCCCATCAGGTCAGCATCTTAGACTGGCTAAGGAAAATTTTTCTCCTTCAATCCCTCCCTAGGGCTTTCCTAAAACTTACAAGCACCAAGCTCTGCTGACACCTTGAGTTTGGCCCACAGAGATCTGTTAGGCTACTTAATTATAGAACTATGAAGATAACAGTGTTTAGTCACTTAAAATTTCCAAGTATGTGAGAACTTTTGCAGCACCAGTTACAGATTAATATAGGGAGAAACACAATATAGAGACTGTAATGAAATATACACTGAGTGTTTCCTATCTTTTACCCACATATAGATACCACTTTGTGATGTTTTCCAGAAAATTTCATTTGTATAGCAGATGAAATTGAGATGTAGATATAGCCAACTAAGAATACATAAAAGTCCATGTATGACTATTTAATTTTTATTGACAAGACAAATCAAAGGTATAGCAGTATCAATGGATAAATTAAGATGCAAAAATCATACTTACATACTATCCAAAGATAGACACATTTTTTGTTAAAATGTGTTTTCCTTGATTTGAAAAATCATGGTTAATAATATCTAACTTAATTTTTAGTATCTACAGTAAAATACCTCAATTATTAAAAGAAGATTAATATTTATAATAATACCTCATATTTTTCCCAGCTGTGATTCATCTTTAAAAATATGAAACTCAGTGGTAGATGTAGTTACCATACCTTGATTTTTACTAGTAACATGTTTTCCAGATGCTAAGTATCTTTAATGTTAAAAATGATTAAAATTTAATAGTTGCAGGCTCTAAGACTTTTCTTACTGGCAGTATTAAAAGAAATCTCACTTACTGTTATCATAACCTCACATTGTAGACCTAAAAGTATATTTGTAACTGAATACGGTATTCTCACCAAAAAATACTTATTTATTTATTTTATAATTTTTAATTTTTTGGTATTTTAGTGGTCTACAGAGTGTTCAGGGTTTCACTAAAAGACTGGACTTACAGTTATCTGCCTGTTTATAGACTCCCAAGAGCTGGGATTACAGGTGCACACCATGCCCAGTCTCAATTGTCATTTCAGTGCATCCTGGGGGCGGGACCAGCATGGCAGGACCGGGGATCGAACTCCTGGCCCCTGTGCCTGTTCGCAGGTGCTTAAATCTGCTGAACGATTTGGCCAGCCCTGACAAAAAACATTTAACTCAACAAAAGTTTCTAAATAGACTGTTTTGTCACTGTAGCTGATATTTACTCATGTTTTGTGAGTTTTTCTTTTTCAAAATATATCCTCTATTCTTAATTTAGCTCATTTTTATAATAGAATGTAAAGTATATATAATTCTCAGGCTTTTAGTACAATCTAACATGAATTACGGTGCCTCTAACTTTCCATGGAAGTGGATTTTAGCAGGTCATGCACTTGTGTAAGTCTCAGTTTTCATGTTCAAAGAATTATATTACAAAATGCATTGGATTCATGAGCTTTTGTAAATTAGGCAATCTACTGTATTGATTCACAATATTGTATTTGTATGTGTTAAAAAGTAAAATGAAATGAATATATCAGTTTAGTGGTTTAATACAAACACATTCTCAATAATGCTTTAAACACACCAGTAATTTAAGTTAGGGAATGTGTACCTCAATCTGCATCTGTTGTTCATGAAGACATGTTATAGGTCAGGCATAGAGCTCACAGAATCTCTCTCCAATGTGTGCCTTGAAGTGGTTTTAGTGCAACATATACACATGTTAGAGTACATTGCTGGAAAATGAACCCAAAGAAAAACTTCCATAACTAACAAAGGAGAAAAAGCAAAATAAGGCAAATAACAGTGCCAGCAATAGGAGATACAAAGTGTGCTTTTCATACACACAGACAGTCACACACACACACACACACACACACACACACATGTTTGCAGGTAAAATAAGTGCAATAAACAAGCTCTATTCTTAATAAATTTCACACAACCAAGATTATGGTTTAAAGTAAATGGGTGTCTCTCAAACATGTCTTACCACAGACCTTGTAAATTTTACTGTCAGTGTTCTTTAGTGAACACAAAGTGTGGTGCTGGTGAGATCTTTTCTACACATTTACTGGAATAAATGGATTGAGGTCTGAAAAATACTTTATCTACATTAATGGTAAATAAGCAATAATAACTAGCTTTGAGTAATTAATGTAGCATTTTGCTTTCATTAAAGAATTATTTCTCAATAATAATTTTTTTAGATTGTTGAATTCTCACGTTACCTTTAGTTCTCCTAAACATTCAGATGCCCTTGTAGATGAGGGGATATTTTATCCTAGGGAGAAAAAAATTAAAATATTTTATAACACTTACTGAAGAAAGAAAACCTTAAATAATGAATTTGTTTAGTGACCATTAAATAATACTTAGTAAGAATTAAATGAATGACTGAATTTTAAAATATATCAATGTCACATACTAAGTATCATCACAACTGAGAAGCTGACCTTAATCTTGTGCTAAGCCTGGCAATGTAATTATTAAAATGGGGCTCTACTGGAATGAACACAAGAATATGAAAGGGAAAACCTACTTCCTGATGCACAACCACCAAATCTGAGTCCTCAGATTTCTGTTCCAAGCATGCTGAATCTCATATCCTGATGTACCCATCTGATATTGAGCGATTTTCCTTTTGGAGACAAACCTCTAAAAGTTCCAAAATCAAAGAAAGAAGGATCTTTTCCTGAGTAACACCCATTAAAAAAATAAAATCATCCATATCTGTTTAATAGAAATTTCATTTGTTTCTAGAGTTTGACTTAAACAAATGGTAAAAAAGAGTTAAATAAACGGTTATTCTAAATTTAATACTATTTTTATCTGACTTAATAGCTTCTTAAAAGCAGTGCATACATTTGACAAAAATCAATATGCTTCTGCAATACACATGTTTATTTTTTCTTAATGTTTCAGTTCAATTTTAAAGAGGCAAAAATTTCAATTAAACTATTAACCTAATGTTAATTCTTCCCTATAGAAAGTTTCTTTGTGTTTTGCTTTTTCTTGTTAAAAAGTTATTCAAATTTCTCATAAAACATTGGTTAACAATTCCCTTTTTAAGTCTTGCATAGCTTTTTATGATTTACTAATAAACTTAATTAAAAAGATCTATACTTGATTTTAGCAAAATTATTATTACTTGATTACAATCTTGATGATTATTAAGCATTATAGGCATACTTACAGATTTTGGTCTGGTAGAAAAATGACCTTTAATATTATGGTTCTATGCCCTTACAGGATATTAGCTAGCTGTCTATGTACTTAATACATTCATTTTATTCATTTCTATTAACCAATTGGCTACTACAAACATATGATTCTAATTTGAATTGGTTGTATCATGTAAAATTTGTTCATGAATTATTGACATTAAAGGACTGTCAGTTATTCACCTTATTTTTATTTTTTATTAAATAATTTATTTTTTGTCAGAACTTGGGACTGAACTCAGGCCCTTGAGCTTTCCAGGGAAAAGCTTATTCCACTGAGCCATTTCCCTACATGAAAATTACATTTCAAGGTTTGAAAATGTGTATATTAAGTATTCACATTTAAAATGTTCCAAAGTTAAACCATCAAGTAAGTGTTTTTAGCTCTTTAGAAAATGTTCAACATTCTTCTGATTTTTAATAATATGGTTTATCTTTAAAAGTGATAACTATAAAAATATAATTCTTGTTCAAAGAAAATATATCAAAATTCTAGAGTGAAAATATTTCCAGGCTCTTTTTTTTTTTTTTTTTTTGTCTTTTTGAGATAGGGTCTCACTATGCAGTTCAGGCTGGCCTTAAGCTCACTTCGTAGCTCAGGGTGGTCTCAAACTCACAACAATCCTCCTGCCTCAGCCTCCCGAGTGCTGGGATTACAGGCGTATGCCACCAGCCCAGTCTCAATTGCTGTCTCTGCATGCCCCACGCCAGCATGGCATGCCGGGGACTGAACACTGGCCACTGCACTCTGTTGCCTAAGCAGGTGCTTTAATCTGCTGCGCTATCTGGCCAGCCCTTAGTGTTGTTTTTCAGGATCATCTTTAACTCACTATTTAGCCAAGACTGGCCTTGAACTTGAGATGACCCATCTGCTCTAGCCTATAAAGTGCTAGGATTTCAAGTGTACCACTATGTCTAGCAGCTCCTCTTCATTTGAATTAAAGATCATTTTAGAAGCAAATATGCAGTCTAACAATCTTTCTTATCTACCTTGGAGTTAGTTTTTACTAAAACTCAAAACAAAGTTTCAGATGAAATAGAAAACCCCATCAAAAAAAAGTTTATAATTTTGTTTCTCTCTCATTTACCAAGATGCCAATAAATATAAATAAATAAATGAATGGATAAATAAATACATACAAAAATTCATGGGAACCAAATCATTCTTAAAAAAATTTTTGCTAACTTTTTATAGAGGCACATGTGCCATTTGAGCTCTGAAATTCAGCTGCCTCAGATGGGACTGGAAAGGCATCTCTACAATTTCAGCCTGCTTTTTTGGTAATATTTCCAAATAATGCCTTTATGGTTCTGTAGCTCCTGTTCTTATTTTTTCCCCAGTTCTTTATAAAACAGTCAACAAACTGGCTGACATCTTGCCTAAGTTTTGATCTATACATTTGCCACTGCATCATTGTTTTCCTCATATATATTTATCATTGAAATGAACATATGCATTTTGCTTTCATTTCTATCAGCTTTTTATTAGGCTGCAAAGAAGAGACATATTTTTACTAGACCAGAAAGAAGAGACAAATTTTTGAAATGCTGAGATAATAAGATAGTTCCCTTTTATTCACTTATTCTAGCCCTGCCTAATATTTGTCTAAGTAAATGTAACATTGTATTATCCTTAAATATTTGCAGATGTCATGTGATCTCTCTAGAGAAATAAATTTCCATGATTCAAGATTTTTAAGGTGTCTGAGTTTTAAAGGTTTCAACACCAGGAACTGAAAAAAATGGGAAGAATAGCATGAAACATTCTTGCCCAGGCATGGGCTGAAAAATACAATCGTTCACCAGACACTCATGTGATCTCTAAAAAGCCATGGTCAAGCCTCTCCTCATTGCAGGGATGAGCAATATGGACAGTCAGCTTCATCTCATTGTGGAGAAAGCAAGTCAAAGTAGTGCCACCCAACTCTGTTGGTTTTTTCATGGGCCTAAAGACAGAATTGAGCTCTTCTACACTCATACTCTTTTATTTTTAGTAGCAGGGAGAGGAAATTGCAAGTGGAAGATATTGGATATCATCTAAAGAGCATGTGAGAATCCAAATAATTATCTGAAATAATTTGGCTTTAAAAGCACAAAGATGAGCATTTTAGTTAAGCCTTCCTAAAGTGGAAAAATAGCAATAGAAATAAAACATTGACATTGTATCCCACTGTCATATGAAAAGCCCAGCAGAGAAACTGTATTCATAGACCAGAAATAAAAGCACTCAAGACAGAGATCATGACCATTGCTTAGGGTAGGTGTTAGTCTTTATTCTGCCTCTCCTGACACAGAAGGAGAAATTGAACAGCAACTTCAAATCAGAGCCCATATTAGATAATCTCCAGGTTAAACAACTCAGAAAGATTCAGCCTCATACCTAGCAGGTAGTTCTATTGGTTATGTATTATTTGATGTTCACATGAAGCATCTTCCCTCTGGTTAGCCTTGAATACTAAGAACAGAGAGCTGAAGAGTAAAACAAAGATATGAATAAAGTGTAGTAGACAGTCACCTCAAATTCAAGCTGTTGACTGGTGCTCCTATGCTCATAAACATTTCTCCTAACAGAAACAATGTTAGAAAGTTAAGTGTCACATTATGATGGACAGAAAGTAAAGTAGTATCTGTCCTCTACAACTGTGAGACAGGCAGAGTACTGAAACGAATTACTCCTGCAATGTTTTTCTCCATGGCTAAGTTCCAGTTGAATGGAATACACAACTGCCATAAATCCTGCTGGAGCTCCAGTCAAAAGCATACTCTGTCTAATCTCTGTCGATAACACAGCAGTTAGCCTGTGAAAACTCTTACTACTCTGGAAATGATGTTTTGCTGTCCAGAGGGACTGCTAGAGGAGATGCAAATTGGCTCGGTTTCCAAATTTGGTGAAGGTTGAGCAGTGTGGTGCTAATCTTGTGAGGCTGATTAATTCTGTAAGCTCTTTACATATTTTTCCCATGAAAGACCTGGCATTAAACTCATGTGATAGAACCACATCTGAAGGGAGAGAGAACAGACTGCAGCTGCTGTGGAAAAATGTTCAACTGCCTAATATGGGGAGGGCACTTTAGCTGAGACTAAACTAAACAAGGTACATAAAATGAGTAGAAGGACTTCAACATTCAAACTTGTGTTTGTGCAGTAAAATAATACAATGCTTGACTTTCATTTCTTTTGACTTTAAAATAAAAATCAATATAATTTTTAATTTTTCCATTCTCCTGGGCTTTGACAATGGAAAGCATTAGTATTTTACAATCTGGTTATCTTTATATAGTTTATATTAATATGTGCATTTTTTTCATGATATGCTATGATGGACAAAGTAACCAGCTATCATTTCAAACAGAAATAGGACAGAAAACTCATTTTAAATCTTGGCTATCAACTGAGCTTAGGATGAGTTTATTTGGTGGATTGTTCTCACTTCATAGACTACTGAGCCTGTGCTTACCACCCTCAAGTGTGGTAGGCATTAGCCATTCAACATTGTTTATCTCCTCTCCTAAGGCATTGAACTGCACTTCTGGTGACCACTGATTACATGGTTAAGTTCAAGAATTGAGACAAAAATGGTTTTAGAAATAATTCTTCTCTTACTAATAGTTTCCATAAACAGAAATTTCTCTACATTTCTCTAAACAAGAGAGATATTGTTCTCTTGTCCTCTTGCCTTGCTTCTTAGTCTTCCTCATAGAAGAATGACTGTGTCAACATCATGGTTAACATTTTTTTCATTGAATTTAACTAATCTCTTATACATTCTGTGTGTAGAGAGCCCTTCCATCATTACCTTGACCGGAAGAATCTATCACAGAGAATACCTTTTATACAGGCATACGCCTTGGAAAGGTTATTTTAGGGCCTCAGTTAGTAATTAGGGAAGTAATGAATTGATTTCAACTGTCTTATTGTATTACAAAATAATATTTATTAAAGTATTTGTTCACTTACTAATATTACTGTTTTAGTGCTATCATAAAGAAAATGGTTGGGTTCCCTGAAGACTGTAAGATTTTATGTGCAACACACCCATAGATACTCAGTACATCTCTTTTTAAAAATTTTACCCAAGTAAAATCTGCTATATCTATTCAGTGGACATAGTGATACATACCCATGACCCTGCTGCATGACATATACCTACACCAGAATTGTGGAATCCAACAATTATTATTTGTGTGTGTGTGTGTGTGTGTGTATTTGTGTGTGCATGCGCACGTGTGCCTATATATGATGACATGGATGGAGTGTTTCAAATATATCCTTTTCTAGAATTTTCTAGGTCATTGAAGGATATTCTTCTCATTCCCAGTGATGGCTTCAAAGACCACATAATTTACTATATTAGTCATAAAGAGCATAATTATGATATAGTAAAAATAAACAAAATGGCACCTTTTAAAAATGAGTTTATTTTTGTCAATCCCACTGTCCATCATGTGTAAGAAAGGAGGTTGCATTCCTGTCTGTTCTCTATAGCTATGTGCCGATGAAGTTCTCTCATAATAGTGGCTCCCAGAATTGCATTTTAAGGAAAATGAAGTAAGTAACATGATATTTTTATACATTTCTAAAACTAGATATGACACTTGTCACCATCCCTTACCTTTCTTTGCCTGAACAAGTTAGATGGCCATGCTGTATTCAATACGTCACAAACACATAATGCTTCTATCAGAATTGCTGAGTAGTTTGGGTTTACATTTCTGAACTTCTCTTGTGATGCTGATATTGACTTTTGATGCTCACCCTTGCAACTTCTAACACATGATCAATATTTTATGAGGTTGGCAAGAGGCTTATCAACTTTATTTAGCTTTTCAAAGAGCAAACTTTTTGATTTGTGGATTCTTTGAACTGTTTTTTTCATCTCAATTGAATTAATTTCTGCTCTAATCTTCATGACTTCTTCCCGTCTTTGCGCTCTGGGTTTTGTTTGCTCTTCTTTTTCTAGTTGTCGGAGGTGCAACATTAGGGTGCTAATTTGTTCCCTTTCTGTTTTCCTAATGTGTAAGTTCATAGCTATTAATTTCCCTCTAAGAACTGCTTTCATCGCATCCCATAAATTCCGGTAAGTTGTACTTGAATTTTCATTGAACTGTAGATATTGTTGAATTTCTTGTTGAATTTCTTCTGCTACCTATTGACTGCTGAGTAGGGTGTTGTTTAGTTTCCATGAATTTAGTGGGGTTTTCTGGTTTCTTTTGTCATTTATTTCCAGTTTCATTGGATTGTGGTCAGATAGTATGCATGGGATAATTTCTATTTTCTTGCATATACTTAGGCATGACCTCTTGGAGTGCCCACCTGTGACAGGTGTAGACAAAGGAAGGGGTGTAGAAAGAAAAACTCATGATGTGTGTGTATAGACAGTATAGTTGGGATAGATAATGCTGTGCTTCTGCATAATTCTATGAGAGGCAAGATCTGCACTGATGGTGGTTGGACAGGATATTATATCGGTTTCTAATACTACGGTCATCCACTAGGAAAATAATTATTGAATTTTTGATATAATTCATGTATAAAAAATAAGATAAGTAAACAGCTACACTCTTAATTTACTGATAAGAGACATCTGCTATAATAATGTCTGTAAGTATAATATCATGTATGCACCTTGTACGATACCAAAACAGTATGAAAACAGTTTGCAATGTATTAATTTATCGAATCTGTCTTGTTAAGGTGTCTTAAAACTGTCTGACTGATATTTGTACTTCAATAAAATAAAAATAAATTTAAAAAAATTTAAAAAAATATTTTATGTTTTCTATATTATATATTTCATTAAAGTAGGTAATATACCTCTCCACTATCCTTCAGAAGTTGACTTAGATTTTATTAATTTTTGTCACCCAGCTTTCTCACATTATTGCTGATACTTCATACATTCAACTCTAGAGGCTTGTCTTCTGCTGGGAAATTAATTTAGGATTTAAAATTTTATTTTGAAACTATACATTCATAGGAGAAAATGTCTGATCATGGCAAAAATGACTGGCCTAGTCCAGCCTGTGGCTTGCCTTTTATTTTTGCCATTTAAAAACCATGTTATAATAAAATGCTTTAAAAAGTAAGTACCATTATTATATACATTGGTTATGTTTTGTATGGGGCCCAGAATAATTCTGCCTTACTCAAAAGTGGGGATAAAACCAAAGGAAACCTTAGGCAGGCCTTGATTTGTTTTAATGGATTTGCATTTTTAGAATCTACAAAGATTACCTTTGGCAAATTTTTATAGTACTTCTATAGTACTTTTTTGCAACACTTTTCCTGACATTAACTTCTTTGTGACACGGTCTCATTAGGTAGCCCAGACTGGGCTCAGGCTTTGGAACTTCCTACCTCAGCTTCCCAGACTGTTGATATGACAGGTGTGACTCACCGTGCCACGATCCAGCCCACTAACTACAGCTAATCAAATTATTGGCAAATTAAAAATAATCAGATATGTTTGAGTGGTATTATTAATATAAAAATATGGGAAGCTTTGAGGAGAAAAATTCATTCGGATGAAACCCTCAATAGGTTTTAACCTCTCCATGTTAAACAAATGGAAAAGTTTGATTCCTTTTCCCAGACCATTATGTAAGTTTCAAATAATTTTGAAAAACATAGGAGGATTGTTTTGGTGAAAAACTTCAGAATTTATCATTATAGAAAAATGCTGGAACACATGAGAAAATTATTTCCTATATAAGTGCCAGTGCAACACTGTTTGAAAAGACCCACTTGGAAAGACAGAGCAGGTGACGTTTTCTTTGTGATATCCAGCAGTGCATTTGCGTGACACAGTATTCCCACTTCTTCTCACTGCCTTTGTGAAGTGGACAAATGACTTTCTAACCCCAAATAATTTGACATTCAAGTCTGCATCTCTAATGCTGAAATGCTAGTACATGAAAATGCCAGAGATATTTTCTTCATTTTCTTAAAACACATTCGTGGTAGAATTGTGCTAAGCTAATGTGTCAATATCTGTCGTAGAGATGTTTTTTCTAAGGGTAAAGATTATAAAACATCACCACATAAAGGTTTTTAGCTGTTCAGCTAAACAGAAAACATTCTGTGGTATAAATCTAGCAAAAACACAGTATTTGAAGCTTTTTTAAATGTAACCTGGAGTTTAAGTCTAGTAATAAGTGTTCTAAATCTTTGCTGACTTTTTCCCTTGAATCTTCTTAAAATGATCCAAAAAAGGGGAAAGTTCCCCTTTTGAAGTACACATTTAAGGGAAGCATATTTCAAGGAGTTTTGTGTACACCATTTGTTACACCTTGCTTGGAACTTGTAAGACAGTATTGCACCTGTGGGAATCTGGACTTCTGAAAATGAAAGGTAAGCCTTTCAAGTAAAGGGATTTTTTTTAAAAGAAATCTTGCAAATTTCAGTAAAACAAAATGATAATTACTACTTTCAATTTTAAAAGAATAATGAGCAATAAAACCTTAAAGTCAAATAAAATATGGAAAAAATATACACATTTATTTAAAATTATTTATCTGAGCATAATATTACCATCCTATTTATTTATTCATTTATTTATTTATTTTGATGTACTGGGGATTGAACTCAGGACCCTGCATTTGCCAGGCAAACTATCCTCCTTTTTAATTAATGCTTATTTCAAGTATCATGGAAACTATATGCCTTCTGGAGGTCAAAGCAAATATGATTTATGGCACTATTTGAAAATGAAGCTTCCAGTTTCAGGAGTATTAAAGAAAAAGAAAGAATCTCTCCTTAAGATATTTACATTTTAATTGATGAATTATAGCCTTGTAAATTGGTCAGAATAAAATAGAAGTTCTAATTTCTTATTTAAATCTAAGGTAGTTGTCCTGGGAACTTGTTACATTGTTTCTGCCAAAAATTTTTCTATACATGACCCTCTCTCCATTGGTAAGGAGACATTTCTCAGCTACATATTCATGCTTCTTTCACCATTCTGTTAGCTTTCCAGATCATAAATTAATTAAGGGAAGTGGTTTATTTTGGCTCATAGTCTCAGCCCATGACTGGCTGCCTCTCTCAATTTTGGGCCTGTGGTGAAGCAGAACATCATGGCAAGGGGCACCTGTGGGGTAAAGGGGCTCACTTTACTATGTCTAGAAACAAAAAGAAATGGAAGCGGTCCTGTATCCTTTTCAACAGACTTCTCTCAATTCCTAACTATCTCCATTGGGCCATGCCTCTAAGAGTATCTCTCAACAGTGACCAGCTCAGAATCAAGCCTCTAACACATGGAGCCTAACACTTTTATGCCATGTATCATCAAAATCCAACTGCGGTATCCTGCTTCTGGTTCCAAAGGCCTACATGCACCTCATAGTACACGATGCATTTATACCATCTCTGTGACTTTAACTTTCCCAATAATAAATGAAATGTCCAAGTGCAAACTTCCTTCTAAGACTCAGGACAGACTGAATTGTGGGTTCCCATGAAAGCCAAAGGAAGATGCTAATAGTTACAAGATGTGATTGCATGGATCAATATTCCCATCAACAATAATGAGTGGGAAAACTGGATCAAAGCAGGGCTGAAGCTAGAGAGGAAACCATTGCATCCTATAAATTTGCCTCTGTTGTCTGGAGCCCACAGCAGCATGTCATTAGCTCCAGAGGGCTGGAGGAGCTCTGCTGCTGTAACATTGTTGGTTTCTGGCCACAGGATCACTCTCCTGGGGTGGCACTGCTTAGTGCCTGAACTTCTTTTGGCCTGTATTCTATGTTCCAAGCACCTCTTACTTTCCAGGGGCTCTGGCTTAACTCTCATGGCATTATACATCATGCTGTCTGACCAACCATGCACTACCTAGCCTGCCAGACTTTTCTTTTAAATCCTCGTAGAAGCCTCTGTGTCCTTATAACCTGTGTCTTGTGCATACCTACAAAACCAGTATTGCCTGGATAGTGCAAGAGCTTATGACTTATACAGGGTGCACCCAGAGCAGTACTCAAGTCACTCTTCTTAGAGCAAAATCTTTAAAAACGGAATACTTTTTCAATCCCTGGTTCTGCCAAACAAACAAACAAAAAAAAAAACAAACAAACAAAAAAAAAAAAAAAAAACAGAACACTTGTATCTTTGAGCCTAAAAATTCTTGTCAGTTTCTGGGTTATCCTTAAGACATCATTCGTGTTGTGTCAAAGCAAAGGTTCCCGGCTTCTTTTAAATGATGCAGATCTTTTTAGCAACTGTGCTGTCCTTGATGGTACATTTTAATGTACTCTTTCCTTAAGCGAACTGCAATTTTCCTAATTTTTTTCTTTATTTTCTTTGCTCTTTATTCTGACAGTAAATTTGGCTATAAGTTGCCAGATAAATAGATAAATAGATTACAAAACAATTAATATTCCCTATCCTTAATCCAAGAATAGTATGCCTTCCATGCAAACCCACAGCTGGCTAGATGGCCTGGGAGCCTCAATTTTTTTCAGTCATTACAAGTTGCCAATTTATGAATGAATTCCATTCCAGGAGAATGTTTACAAGTAATTTGTAAGTTTGACAAAGTAAGATTTCTATACCTTTGACACAATTGTACAATGTAATGTATAAAAAAAATCAAACACACAAAACGCCATGTTTTTATTTTCAGTTACCTTAAAGTGAGGGTATAGTACAGTACAACTGTAAACAAATTTTTTTACTTTTTTATATTTTTATGTATTTAGTACAGGTCTTATTACATAGATCAGACTTATAGTGATTCTTCTGTTTTCAGCTTCCCAAAATGCTGGGATTACAGATGTGCACCACTACGTTGTCTCAATCAATGTCTCAACCAGGGTCAGGGCCAGCACAGCAAGCCAGAAATCAATTCCTGGCCTCTGCTCTTTGCCTAAGCAGGTGCTTCAGTTCACTAAAGTTTACAGTTACCTTAAAATGATAAGGCAGATGCATGAGCTACTCCTGTGACTTGTGTGTATCAATGAGTGCCTATGACACAAACTTAGTTCATGTCTGAAAACTCTCAGCTTGAAAATTCACAAGTCCAACACTTGCTGTATTATGCTATGTATTTTAAAAATTTGTCCTGAATGTGCTAATATGTCCTAATGTTTTTTAGCTACAATGAATAAAACAACATAGCTATCTAATGTCTGAAGAATACATTACATTAATATATGTTCTCATTACACTCATTTGCTGTTAAGCTTGCATCAATAAGCACCAGTAATGAGCACCAGTATGTAGTGTTCTTTAAACTACTGTATTTCCATTGCGCCACTTATGCAGTTCCCTTTGAAGGCTTCTGGTGAAGACTTCATTGCTGATTCAGTTTCCCTGAATAGATTCTTGAACTCATCATCTGTGATATACACTTTCCATTCTTGCTTTATTCATCTGAAAATTTAAGATTTTTTTCTTTATTACTCAAGTTAGGAATCCAGATCATAAGAAAGAGCACTGGCGGGTAGTATGATTAAACATATCGCATTAGATTATATTTTATGTATCTTATGACTTTCAAAAGATAAGAATGTTACTCTCAAATATCTCTATTTGTCTTGAACAGGACAAGACTGCTAAAAGCTAACAGCTGCAAGGAGGGTAACTTTTCAGGGATAAGAGATGTAAATCAGTGAGTCATATGCTTCTCTATGGGGTGGAGCACAGAGATAGAGAAGCTCTGAGACAAGTTGAGCCTCGTCAGACTTGATAATCCTATCCAAAGAGGCAGCCCATCATGTTGAGGCACTTTTGTGACAATTCAGAGGGAAATCATGGGCAAAGGCCAAAGATCTCTGTTCCCACTCTGCCTAGAAAGCTGTTCTCCAGATTTAAGAGAGATGCTTTAGCTCTGATGAGGTGACAAGCTTGGATACAGAACAACACATCAGAGTTTTAAGTGGCTGGCCAGTGGCCCTGTATGGCAAAGGTTCTGTTCATTTTAAAGTTACAGATTTTGTACAGAAGCATAAGCAAAGCCAAGTTTCTGTCTAACAGCTATTAAAATTAGCGGCAATATAAGTTGAGCGTGGTTCTTTCAGTCCTGTTTCAAACTGTATTTTCTCAGATGAATATACTACTAAAGAATGATTAATTTACTTCGTGTATATTTATAATACTTGTCTAAAGATCCACATCTTGAATTCAAAAAGCTACACTAATTTATGAAATCTGGAGCTTGATACTGTTTTAAACCTATCAAGTAACACCACTCTAATGTCACTTAAATTGCTCTGTGTAGTAGTGCAATTTCTCTAAGGGTCTAAGTAATTAAGCAATACAGGTTTATAAAGAACCTAAACATTACATCTGGGATTAGAAAACTGGCCCAGGAAGGTAGTTTAAATCCTATAAATAATTTTAATATAGTTTTCTTCATGCAAGTATGTGGAAAACTAATTTTATTCTCATCTTTCTTCTTTCTCAGGGATCAGGACTCTGCCTATTCACCACCTCCAGAAGAAAATTGCATAAAAAATATGGCACAGAGATCTGTTTTTTGGACTAGTTAATCTTTTGAGCTGCAAGAGCAGAGTGATCTGATGAACTGGATCATTTTATATTTCAAATGAGTGAGAGTGCAGACTAGGAAAGTGCATTATCCAGGGTCTTGTAAAGCAGATAATTAGCAAGGGAGGATCTAGGATTTCAGTGTAGTAATAAACCCAATGAAGAAGCTGTGAATGCACCCCAAATATTCAACAACCCTATTATAAGGCTGCTGAAGTCTCTGAAATGTCAGTGATGAAATATTGAAACCTGAGAGACATAACTATTTTTAAAATACGTTATTGGAAATGTTCTCTGGGATGTGGAGATAATTATCACTTCGAAATGTCTGAAGGTTGAAGAGGTCACGTGACCAAATCCCAGAAGTGCACCAGAATCCAACTCTAGGTACAGTTCATTCCAAAACAATGGACGAAGCTTTTTTTCAAGAATGAGAACAGTATTGGTTCACTCAAATTTTAATCCTTTTTGCCAAGGTGGTACAAAATTAATGGGATGCTATTAAGCAACCATGGTAGATCAAGTATTGAAGAATACTGATATTATTGTCAGGCTGGTAGGGGAGGGTCAGAAATAAAGTGACAAGATTTGTCAAGGTAAACAGAGTTGGAACTTTTCAAAAGTTGATGGTTTGGGGAGATTTAGTTTTTCAGACAATGCCCTGACAATATATTAGCAGGGGTATATTTTCTCCAGGTTATATGTTTTGATGAATTTAGTTTTCTAACTTCTTGGTTGTCCTAACATGTATATTTCAAAAGGAGTTTCCAAATCTATTTGCAATATTAAAAACAAATTATAGAGATGAGGGTGGTGGTGCATGCCTGTAATTATACAGCTCTGAATGCTGAGGCAGGAGGATTGCCATGAATTTGAGACCAGCCTGGACTACATGGTGAGTGCAAGTCCACCTTGAAATACAGAGTGAGATCTTGTCTCAGAAAACAAAAACAATCAAGTAAAGCAGACTGTAAAACGAATAACCCCCTACATCTTACATTTTATATTTATAGAAATTAAATGAGTAGATGTCCTCTACCAACTTATTTTTATTGGAAGGAAAAAATAACTCAATTTACAAAATCCTATAAACAAGGTGGCTCTGCTCCTGACACCACCGCCAGCATTACTTTGTCAAATAAGCAGTCCCTGTCCCACTGAAGACATAGTGAATCAGAGCCGAGGGTGACAGCAGCAAGCCTGTGTCTCCTAGGCTGTCTAACCATTCTTAGGCTTGCTCGAGGTTGTGAAGCTCTGCTGTGGGGCACCTGAATCTTGTCCCCTATGGGACCATATTTCACAGGGACAGGACATGGAAATAGCTCTACATTCAGTTCTTCAAGCTAGTAATTGTAATGCTATGAAATTAAAAGTTGAAATGCCTCTTTAGGCATTTCATAAATTCATAAATGACACAGAAGTTTAAGAGGCCATCATGGGAATAAAATCTAATACAAATTGAGAACCATTTTTAAAAACAAGTGGATAAAGTGCAGTTATTAATTCACCAGGAAGAGAATTTTAAGAGTATTCATGCAACACATATTTAAACAAAAATTTCCTTGGTTTACTAGAAAAACTTTCCTTATTACAGTGTGTTAATAGATGAAGTCATTTAATTATATCTAATCGCAACTTTTCACATTTCAAAAGCAGAAGAAACTTTCACTCAAATTAAAACAATTTATTTTAATTTTCAAGTATGAAATAACCTCTGCCATCTGCTCTAGTTTTTTCATTATGCCTAACAATTTAGCTTGAATATGATATTTTAATTTAAACATGGCCCTCATGTCTCCTTCTTCTCCATGTAATAGGATTATAATGTAATTACATTTAGGTGAAATAATTTGGAAATGCCTCAAATTTGACACCATCTGCTGTGATATTTAAATTCTGAGGAAGAAACACCCCTTGCATCAATATGAGAATATTTTGCCTCTGGAGTTTCAACAGTAGATATAATTATTTTTTAAAGTACTTCATTCATTGAAAGACACCAGGAAAAGCAATGCTAGCTGCATGGCTATTTGAATACTTCATGCTATGGCTAATGGGTGGTACATGCAGAATTCACAAAGATTCTGTTTGTTCAGTCATTTACCTAAGCAGTAGACCCTTTTGCAGCATCATTATAATATAAGAGAACTATCACACCAAAACAGGGACATCTTTTGGAATGGAGGTTAGAATCAAGAGGAAAGTGATGTTAGCTTGTCTTTCTCATTATCTTTGAGTTGTCCTCCAATTATGGATTATCTGTCTTACACCCATTCCCCAGAAGTAGAAAGTGAGAGAAGGTTCTGTGTACAAATGACTTACTCAAGAGTGCTCTGAGAATAACCAATGAAAGGTGTGAGAAGCAGGCTTGGAAAGAGGTGAAGAATTGTAATTGCAGAGAAAATCAGAGGCTGGGAATGGTCCTACACTTCCGCTCTGTGTTCTAAGTCATGCCTCAGAGTGTAACTGCTCTTAAGCACAGAACTTCGACTTCTGTACTTTTATGTCTGCTGAAGGTGACAAATGGAAAAGGTGGTCTAGTTTTTCCATGTGGAGAAAAATTCATAAATGAAAGATACAGAAGTTGGGGAAGCAGAGACAAAGACTGAGTGATTCTAGACAAGATGACCAGTGATGTGACAGCAATTGTATGCTGCTGCTACTGCTTAATTTAATGTTATACATGATAAGGCAAGAATTTTAATAACTATTGAATCTAGAATACACAAGACTTCTGATTTCATACAAGCATAAAACAAAAATATTTTGTTGGTAACTATTTTATTTGAATAGCTGCAAGATTTAGATATTGTTAGTTGTTTAGCTTTTATGGGTTTTTATTTTTTATGTATTTAGTAGAGGGCCTTCAGAGTCACACTATGTGGACTGGACTTGTAGTGATTCTCCTGTTTCCAGCCCCCAAGGGCTGGGATCATAGTTATGTGCCACAATGCCCAGTCTCAATCCCTGTATCAGCATGTCCTGAGAGTAGGGCCAGCTTGGCTTTTGGTGAGAGAATTGAAACCTGGTTCCTGCACTCTGCCTAAGCAGGTGCTTCAGTGTGTGGAGCTATTGCCTGCCCTAGCTTCTGAGGATTTTTTAAAATTAACTTTGGCTTATTTTCAAAAGTGAAAAACAAAAGTAACTACAAAAATCAGAAACAAAGATAGAAACAGGGTGAGATAGAACAACACAGACGTTAGAGATTTTCAAAACAAGAATTGGTTTATTACCTATTTTTGGTATATTACCTATTTTTGACCTTTTTCATTTTAATGAGAAAAAAGATAAAGTAGCAACGAAACCATTTCAAAACAGGTTAGTATGACAATAATTAATTAATTACAATAATTATATTAGTTACAATAATTAATGCATTACATATTATGGTCTTCATAGTAGTTATTCAGCGGACAAGATGTGGACATGATATCTTGTCTAAACAATATTAATAGAAACATTTTTTCTCATTTAACTAAGAGAAAGTAGCTTTATATTTATTCTAACTATCTTGTATATACAAATATATATATATATATATATATATATATACACACACACATATATATTTTCACTACAAATCATTCTTTTATTTATATTCTTCTTTTATATTTTGTTTTGTCAGAGATGGGTGTTCCTCTGTAGTCAGAGAAGCTGTATTTGGAAAAGTATTTAAAGGAACTTTACATACTTGAAGCCAGCCTAAAGCTTTTAGGTACTGGGGCCAGGGAGATGGCTCAGTAGAATAGACGCTTCCCTGGCATATGCAAGTGTCTGAGTTCAATACCCAGTTCTGCCAAAAAAAAAAAAAAAATTGTGGGTACTTGAATTCAGAAAAAATAATCCAATACAGTCCAGTGGTCTATAGTAGTAGTGGATTATCAGCAGAACTGGCAATTGTCAGAAGTTGTTGACTTGAGTCTTTTACAGATCAGCATATTAATATGGCATTGCTTTCATACCTCATGGTCATGTTTTTCTGCTGGATGATTAAGACCAAGTTAAAGCAACAAACAAAAAATATTAACTTTTGTATCTGACAAGGTCAGTCAAATCCTCTCAAGATTTACCCTGAAAGCATGTACGGCACCTTATGGATCTTTTGTTAGGTCAGCCATCTGGATGAGTCAAGACTATTGCTTGACCAGTTTGCTCTCTGTGAAAGCCTGAGAGAATTTTTTTCTCTGTAGGTAACTCTCCTTAGGTACTCTGTACATCATTGATCACTTTCCTCTATGGCCTATAATCTATTTGATCAGAAAATGTGGAATACCACTGAGTTATAGGATGTCACAGCACAGGTTCTCTTATGTCCTGAGTCCTCACTGACCTTGAAGGACCAGGGCCAAATTATTGGCTATCCTCATAGCCCCTCTTTTTCTCTAATTTTTATTCTGAAAACTTGTTTTTAAATATCCAGAAGACAAACTTGATGATATTATTACCTTGCAACAGAGACATTTGAGTTTAACATCATTATCTGTATGAATATCAAACACCTTAGACATAACATGGAGCTGCTATTTTCCAACAACCAAGGATATTCTAAATTTTCAATCCCTATAGAATATGAAAAATTACACATTTTCACAGAAATTTAGAAATTAACCATATACAGCATTGTAGCATGACAATCCTATGACTTTTTTGTCTCTTGTTTTATTACCTTTTTTTTTTTTTTACAAACATTTACAGTACACATTTAGAACACCAAAATGACAGGTGCTTCAAGCATGGTTTTGCTATTACACATTTCTATCATCAGTGTAGTTGCTTAGTTCACTGATTTCAGCATATAGAATTGGTTTTTTTTTTTTTTTTTTTTTAAAGGTGAGAATTCTATGCATTAGTTGCTATTGTCAAAACCTTGATGGAGATTCTTAAGATCATTGCCATAAACATCTAATGTACATGTATGGTTTTGTCCCTGCTGTAATTCCTAACTTTTCTCCTTTCTGCCTCTTCAATGTTCAGTCCTTAAGCTCTTGCTTTCCTTTTGATTGTGTTATACTTTTGTATTTTTATTTCTTCTTTTGAATTATTACACTAGGGAGACTATACGATATTTACACATATGGGTCTGGTTTATTTCACTTATGAGTGTATGTTCAAATGGAATCCACTTAAATATAATATAAAGGGCTTGAATTTATTATTCTCTATAGCTGATTAATACTCCATTCTATAAAACTCCACATCTTTTTATCCATTCCTCAGGTTACGGGCTTCTTGGTTGTTTTGAAGATTTGGCTATCACAAATTTCACTGCTATAAGCATAGGTACACATATATCACTATGATATGATGTTTTCAGTTCCTCTGGTAAAATTCCCAATAGGGGGACAGCTGGTTTGAATGGGATCTTCAGTCCTAGTTTCTTATGGAATCTCCACACTGATTTCCATAATGGTTGCACTAGTCTACATTCCCACCAGCAGTGGAGAAGTGTTCCCTTTGTGCCACAATTTCTCCAACATTTGTTGTTGGTTGATTTCTTTATTATAGCCGCTCTTTCAGGGGTGAGATGATATCTCAGTGTTGTTTTAATTTGCATTTCACGGATGGCTAGTTATGCGGAGCTTTTTTTCATATATTTATTTGTTTCTTTAATTTCATCTTCTGAGAAGTGTGTGCTCATCTTGGATGCCCATTTATGGATTGAGTCTTTAAATTGTGGGGCTCTAATGTGTTTTAGTTCTTTATAAATCCTAGAGGGCAGACCTTTGTGTGAGTCCTTATTCGTTAAGATTTTTTCCCAATTTGTGGGTTGTCTTTTCACTTTGTTGGTAATTTCTTTTAATGTGCAAAAACTTCTCAATAAGAGGAGTTCCTAGTTGTTAATTCTTTAAAGTATTTTCCATGCAGTTTGATTTTTCTTCATGAAATGTTTGCCTCCCCCTAAGTCTTCAAATTTTCCTCTACTTTCTCTTCCAGGAGATTTAGTATTTCTATTTTAATGTTTAGAACTTTAATCCATTTTGAATTTAGTATAGTGCATTGTGATACACCTGGATCAAGTTTTAGTTTTCAGCATGTAGATAGCCAGTTTTTCCAGAACAATTTGTTGAAGAAACTATCTTTCTTCCAGTAAGTACGTTTGGTCCCTTTGTCAGATATAAGATGGCTGAGTGTGTTTGTAGTTGAATTTGCATCTTCTGATCAATTCCATTGATCCTCAGGTTTTTTATTATTATTATTATTTTGCCAGTACCATGCTTATAGGATCACAGTAGCTTTGTAGCATAATTTCAATAAGGAATTGTAATGTCTCTGCCCTTCATCTGTTGCCTAGGGTTGCTCTTGTTAGTCTAGGTTTTTTTTTCTTGTTTCAAATAAACTTTAGGACTGATTTTGCTAGGTCTGTTGGTGGTTGGTGATTTTTTTTTGTGGTCCTGGGGATCACACTAAGGATCTTGTGCTTACCAGGTGCTTATGCTGCTGACATGTATTCTCAGCATATGTTGGTGGTATTTTGGTAGAGACTCCATTACATCTGTATAACAATTTTGGGAGTACAGCTGTCTTCACAACATTAGTTCATTCTATCCAAGTGTAGGGAATATTTTTCAATTTTCTGAAATCCTCTACAATGTGTTTTTTGCAGAGTACAGTAATTTGCATTTAATTGAACTTTGACTTCTTTATTATATTAATTCTTAAGCATTTCATTTTCTGTGGTACTATTGTAAAGGCATTGTTTCTGTAAATTCTCTCTCAGTGGGTTTGTTATCTGTGCAGAGAAATACTATTGACTTTTGTGTACTGAGAGTGTATCCTGCTATGCTACTGAAATTGTATATTGATCTGGTAGCTAATTGGTGTAGGTTTTTGGGTCTTCCAAGTAGAATACCATGTCCTCTGCAAATAATGATCTATACTTATTCCTTTTATTTCTCTCTCTTGTCTAATGGCTCTAGCTAATGATTCTAAAACTATATTGAACAGGAGTGGTGATAGAGGACATCCTTATCTTGTACTTGATCTGAGAGTAAAAGAGTTCAGTTTTTCCCCATTTAGATTTATGTTAGCAATCAGATCATTATAGATGGCTTTTGCCAGACTGAGTTAGAAGCCAGCTATTCCAATTTTCTGCAGGACTTTGAACATGAATGAGGGTTGGATTTTATCAGAAGCTTTTCCATGTATCAGTTGAGATGGTCCTGTGGATTTTGGATTTGCCTCTATTGATATAATGTATTACACTTATAGATTTGCATATATTGAACCATACTTCCATCCCTGGAATGAAACCTACCCAGTCATGGTATATAATCTTGATGGTTTGCTATATTCTACTTGCTAGGATTTTGTTTAGGATTTTTGCATCTATTTTCATGAAAGAGATTGGCCTATAGTTCACTTTTTTAGTTGTATCTTTCTCTGGTTTTGGTATCAGTATAATACTTGTCTCCAGGAATGCTTTGGTGAACGTTGTTTCCTTTCAATTCCATTGAAGAGTTTGAGGAGTGTAGGGATTTTATCTTCTTGTAGAATTCAGCTATGAATCTATCAGGACCTGGCCTTCCTCTGTTGGTAGGTTTCTTTTTTCTTTTTTTCTTTTTTGTTCTGAATCGTATTTTATTTTTTAATAATTTTATTGAGAAACAAATACAAATGAGACAGTTTCACAACCAATTACTGGCACATTTTTCAAGAATTAATGCATTGCATGTTGTTGTCATAGTGGTTATTCATCATACGAGATATAGACATCATGTTCTGTATCAAACACTATTATAACAAACCTTTCTATTCATTGAATGAAGAGAATGGAGCTGTATATTATCCTAACTATTTTCAGTATACAGATACAAAAGGGTCATTCATTTCTATGCCACTATTTTGGTTACTTTTGTTATGTTTTAGATGGGCATTCAATTGTCATTTAAATATTGTAGGTGCTTGAATTCAGCAGAAACTCATGGCATAGTCCAGTAGTCCATAATAATTGTGGGCTTTTCATAAGACTGGAAATATCCAAAGTTGTTGACCTGAGTTTTTTACAGCACAGCATAGTTTTACTTTTTATGCTTTGTTTTAATACTTTTATGCTGGATGGTTAAGATGAAGATAAAGCAAGACCTATATAACAAGAAATGTAACTTTTGTATCTGATAAGGTCACTCAAATCACCTCAGAATTTAACCAGAAATCCTATACCGCAGATTTTAGGTCCTTTGTCAGTGTGAGCCATGTGGATGAGTCATGGCCATTGTTTGACCAGTTGGCTCTCTGTGAAAGTCTGAGAGAATATGCCTCTCCATGTGCCTCTCTTTAGGCATGCTCTACATCATCAATCACATTGCTCTGTGTCCCCATAATTTCCTTGATTAGAAAATTTGGGACACAACTGAGTTACATAATGTCACAGTACAGGTTCTCTTACATCCTGAGTCTTCAGTGATCCTGAAAAATGTAGGCTGTCCTTACAGCCTTTCTTTTTATCTTATATGTGTTTGGTCTGCAAACTTAGGTTGTTATTTCATTTTGAATTTCATTGGTTGTTATTGGGTTATTGAGAGTTTTTATATCTTCTTGATTCAGCTTTGGGAATTTATACCTTTCTAGGAATTTGTCCATTCCTTCTGTATCTTTGATTCTGTGAAAGTAAAGATTCTCATCATAGAGACTGATGATCTCCTGAATATACACAGGGTCTCTGGTAATTTCACCCTTTTCCTTCCTCTTTGCTTGGATTTGAGTTTTTTCCTTCCTCCTTTTGATGAGGCTAGTTAGGGCCTTACTCATTTTATTTAATCTTTTAAAAAAACAAGTTTTTGATTCTTTATTTCTTTGTATTGTTTTCTTTGTCTCAATTGTATTATTTTTGGTCTAATCTTTATAATTATGTCCCATCTTTGGGCTTTTGGTTTAGTTTGCTCTTCTTTTTTTAGACATTTGAGGTGCAGCATTAGAATATTTATTTGTACCTGTTTTATTTTCCTAATATGTGAGTTCACAGCTATAAATTTCCCTTGAAGAACTGCTTTCATTGCAACCCATAAATTCTGATAAGTTGTGCTTGAATTTTCATTGAATTGTGGATATTACTTAATTTCTTGTTTAATTTCATCTGCAACCCTCAATTGCTGAGGAGGGTGTTGTTTAATTTCCATGTATTTGTAGGGTTTTGCTGGTTTCTTCTGTCATTTATTTCCAGTTTCATTGCACTGTGGTCAGATAATATAAATGGGATAATTTGTGTTTTCTTGCATAGAGTTAGGCATAATATGTGCATTGGCAGTTGGACTCCATGCTTGGTAGGAAGTGTATGTGCTTGTGTCCAGAGACTTGGTCTGAGACTGAGATTAAGGGAAGTAGACTAATTAATCCAACAGAAGTAGCTTTAAATTGGTCTAATGTTGAAGTGGTGGTATGGTCACTGTTGGAGGTTTTTAGTCAGATTTATATTGAGAATCAAGAGCAAAACGCCCACCAGACTGATTTAAAACATTTTGAGTTTGGTCAGAAAGGAAGCTCCAGAAAAGCTGTGGACTCCAAAGATAGGGCAAAGGAGATCTCAATTGCTGAGAAAGAAGAATGGAAAAGGTGGCCTGAAGGCATCACAAGATAGCAGGATTCCACCCTTTCAAACCTCAAAGTTATAAAAGTGAAAGATTATGCTTTAAGAAGAGATTCTCCATGGAACAGAATCCCATGTTCCAGAATGGTGGTGACTTAAGAAAGTTGTTCCTTGGGATTTGATTCATAATCACTGGATTCCTACAGCCAAGAGAAAAAGGAGCCTGTGTATTTCTCCAGCTGGCAGCAGACCTTGATATCAGCTATGTCATACTGGTTTTAGGCACCTCAGAACTCTCACAGAATGAAAGAGTCATGGGATCAGGAAGGCTTCAACTCAGGTATCAGAAAAAGACCTGAGAGGCTATGCAGTGTGCTGCTAAGATGGTAATGTGGGAAGCTGTTAGTATGAAGCTGAAGATGCAGTAGAGATCCTAGAAGCCTGGGGAGGTCAGGATCATAGATTATCTTGGGAAAACCAGCAAGGAGATGTATGAACCAGTCCAAGAGAGAATCCATGAGAGCTACATCCTTCACAGGTACAGTAGGGGTGGAGCCATGCAAGCTCTTTGGAGTTCATAACTTGCCACAGATTGTAAGGGAGCTGGATATAGAATTACAGGACTTCAGTTTGCCCAGCTGCATTTTGGTCTTACTTTGTTCCTATTTCTTGCTATTACCATTTGTACCTTTTGGAATGAAAATGCCTATCTTGAGCCACTGGATGTTAGAAGTACTTCACTTTGTTTTCATTTCATTTTCATTTTAATACCTTGCAGGTAACAGTTTGCCTTAAATCTCAGAAGAATCTTTGGATTTGGACTTCTAAGAAATGCTAAAACTTAGTATTTTGATAACTCTTAGAGATGGACTGGAAGGATTTTGCATAAAATAATGTGCATGAGTCTTTGGGGGGCACAGAGCTGGAATGTGATGGTTTGTGTCTAGATGTCCTCCAATGCCATCATGTAGTCAGAGGCATGGAATTTTCAGAATTGGACAGATCTAGATTGTGTGATGATGGGATTAATTAATGGTGCATGCTAGGGTCTAGGGCCCTAGGATTAAAGGTGTGAGTGCTAACTGCCTTACGGCCTGGATAAGATAAGATATAAGGGATAGAAAATGTTATATATGTATTCCTGCCTTGTTACCTTCTGCTTTCCATGAACTATTTTTCTTCTGCTGTGCCACCCTGCCTTAGAGCCAGGCAAATGTGGACTGAAATTTTAAGAACTGTGAATTAAATAAATATTTTCTCCTTTAACTTTTGGTGCTGAATGGTTTGTTTCACCAAGAAGAAAAGTAACTAAAAGAGTGACCTTCCAATAATTGTAAGATAATCCAAATTCCAAATAGGAAAGACGGCAAATAGCACTTTATCACACATTCTCACACACACACAAACGCACACACACACACACACACACACACACACAAAGGTGCTGAAAATTAATTGAGAAAAAAATGATTTTGTAAGCAATCTTTAAAAAACACATGGAAAGACCATTAAAAAATAAATTTGAGTCTTTTGTCAGTAAATGGATGCAACTAGAGAACATACTCTTTAGTGAAATAAATCAAACCTGCATGTGCAAACATCATATTACTTCCTTATACAAGAACCCATCTCAGTCTTAACCATCCAGCAGAAAAGTATAAAAATGAGGTATATAACGGGGGGCCACAATAATAAGTTGAGCTGTAAATAGCTATAGTCAACAACTTCTTCAGATAACTCTCTATTATTGTGGAATGCTGGACTGTGTTGGATTGTGTCACTGAGTTCAGGCACATAAATTGATTTAATGACAATGGAGTGCCCATCTTTGACAGATCTAGACAAAAAAAGGGGGATAAAATGGAAGAACCAGGATGTGTGTGTATAAACATTACAGTTAGGATAAATATGCCGTGCTTCTGCGTAATTCTATGAGAAGCAAGATTTGCACTAATAGCGGTTGGACAAGATATGTTGGCTTCTAGTACTATAGACAACCACTAGGAAGATAACAAGGTAGAAAATATTAATTATTGAATCTGTGGTGTAATTCAACTATAAAAAATAAGTGTATAGCTACACTCTCTTAATTCACTGATTAGAGATACTTGCTATAATAATGTATGTAAGTACAATATCATGTATGTACCTTGTACGATACCAAAGCATTACAAAAACAGTTTACAATGTATTAATTTATTGAATCTGTCCTGTTAATTTGTCTTAAAACTGTCTTATTGCTATTTGTTCTTCAATCAATAAAGCACAGGAACTCAAAAGAGAAAAATGGAATCAAAATGGTACAATAGACACTGGTAAAAGGGAATGAATGAACTTATTCAAAAGGAAAGAGTTTCTGAGTTGAGGAAAAGGACAGAGTGGGGAATGGGGGAAAGATACTTATCAGTGTACATAAGCACAATGGTTTGGACAACTGTACTGTGCATTTCTGCTGGTCTATTTAAAGAAGTAGCTAATGCTTTAATTTGTTTTATCTCCTTTTCTATTTTTTCTCTTCTTAATTTCTTATACATTTATTCCATTTTTCTTTCTTCTTATGATTTTACACGCATATATCTGGTAATATGAATAACTGGTTGGAAGATAACACTATGTGTTACAATGCTATGAAATTCATATTACTTTGTTAAGTGGAAATCTGTATCACTTGTAAATTTCTCTGTTTTAATTCTAATTTTTACTCTCTTTAAAACATAAAAAATAAAAATAAGTAGTACAATTGAAGTGACTTGTTTATGAATATTAAAAATCATGTCAGTGAGCATCATATTTTCAATATATTAAAAGACAATACATGCAAGGCAGGAAAGATATTCTTCAAAATTACTGTTAAAGATATTTTCATAAAAAATATAACAATAAAAAAGAATGATGAATATATTACTATGAGTGTAAGTTGTAGACAAAATTCTGTTACATAGAAGAAACAAATGAATAAGAGAACAAACTTTTCTTTTCACTGAATGAATAGAAACTAATATAAATAAAGCAAATTAGCATAAATCTTAAAATATTTTTGAAAAATGGAATAGATCATTTGGAATATTATTTGAACTTTTCAGTATATCCAGCTTATCTAGCTTGTTCTTTCACTAGTTATATCTACATCTATATTGAATTTCTCATATAAGAGGCATGTTATATTAAAATAAAATATTTGGAGGAAATAAAAACATATAAATTTTCAGATAAACAAAATGTAGATAATTTAATGACAACAGATATGCACTAAGCAAATTTACAAAATAAAGTTTGTAAAATAATGTTTCCAAAATTTGTCAGAATGTTTTATCCTACAATGTGATCTTGCTGCTACTTCATTTCATTTTTAGTAGGAAACTACAGCAACCAGAATGATCATATGTGGACAGCAGGAGTGAAAACTGGTTCTGCACTTTGTGAATCTTAATGGAACAATATTTTAATGACACTACATGTACAGTGGTACCTTGGCTCATGAACACTATAATTTTTGTTGTTTTTTTCTGAAACGAGGTCTTGCTATACAGCCCAGGTTGGTCTTGAACTGACAGATATCCTACTGCCTCAGCTTTCCCAGCGCTGCAATGGCACGTGTGCAACACACATACTCAGCCAGGAACACTTATGCTTGAGAACAATTTGGCTTATGAAGAACATTTGGCAAAGTTTTCTTTTTGTTTGTAAACTCAACATTAGGCAACGAACACAGAAGTGGCTATCTTTTCCAAAGAAGCACAAATATGGTCCTCTTTTCCAAAATTGTAGCATGAGTTAAATTATATAGCTGAAATATCACTGCACACTGTAAATATATATCCAGCAGAAATATGTTTACACAAATGCATAAAGAGTACAGGTACATGAATAAATTTTATTCATAATGGCAGAATCTGAAAAGGGTTCAAACCATTGGTCAATATTAGACTGGATCAGAAAACTTTTGCAAGAAAGAAATAGTTCAAACAATGTGAGATACATACCACTATTAACATACTTTTTTCTTTTCCTATTTTTGCTTAATGGTATTTTAAAATATAATAGTTCTAAATCAGAAGCCATATGTAAAAATATGCCAAGTGCTCAGATTGAGTTCATGAAACATACTTTTCTCAAATGGAAAAATAAATTGTGATATATTCTTACCAGAAAATAACTGTAGAACAGAGGAGGAGGAACTTTTCTTCAAATGGTGTCAGAGAGCAGATACTGTAGGCTTTGTGTGATAGATTGTCTCTTTCAATCTGCTGTGCCACTGATGGGCTAACATAGCTGTAGATGATGGGTAAAGGTAATTAATAGAACTATGATCCACCTGAACTAGTCTTGCAAAATCATACCTCTTCAAGGGATGAAGTTTGCAGAACATGCTGGAGAATAGTGGAAATGAATAGACAAAGTATTAATCACCTCAAAAACTCAATATTGCTCAAACAGATCAGCAAAAACAATGTGCACAATTTTTACAGTTTTACAAAGGTTAAAAAAAAAAGCATATGTAGTCCACTGTGTAGAATTCAGGATAATGACTGGAGCATGAAGTCAGAGATTGTGAATGAAAATCTGAGACGAGGTTAATATTCTATTTCTTGGTGTCCAGGTTTGGTATATAGTCACAGTCACTTATAAATTCTTTGTGCCCTAGTCTTCAAGTTGGAACTCATTTGCTCTTGTACAAACTATAATCTAAATATATGTTGACTGTCTAAATTTTTTAAAATGTTACAGTAAAAGGCACATTGTTCTTAATCCCCTTAAAGATATTCTCCCTTCCTTTGCACACACTTACCTGATTTTGTCCCTTCTTTCTTTCTTTGCATACTTATGATACGTGATAATTACACTCATCATGGTGAATCTGTACATGTACAGATCATATTGTAATCATGCTTCCTTGCTTCTCCTTTTTCCCTATTTTAAGAGTCTCTATTTCCAGAGTGTCTTTTATTACACTAACTGAATTTCAAGAAAATTTGAGGATTTTTAAAAGATACAAAAACTATCAATACTGATTTTTACTTTTGTGTTATAGGATGATATTAGGGAAATGATAAAATGTATTAAAGCTTGAAAATGTCTTTTATCATAATTAGCAAAGTGAGCACAAGAGAAAATAATGTAAACAGTCAGAATATAGAGAAATAACTTTCAGACATAAAAATATATGATAATAAAACAATTCTTATATTATTTTGGGTCACTTATCTCTCTTTTTTCTCTTTCTGAAAGTGTTTCAACCAACTTTTTAAAATAGTCAATATTTATTTAATGCTACATTCACTTCTTTGGAAGTATATAAATTATGAAGTATTTTTTAAAGTAGTATAAAAACACAGTTCTATAAGCTTTTAAGAAGTACATTATAAAAGTTGTAGACTACTACTCTTATAAATTTGGTATTATTCAACTAAATAAAAAGAATAAATTTCTAATATTTTCTCTTGATTTGGTATTTATTGGATTTAATTGGATTTCATGACAAATGTGTATTCTGGAAGCTTGCAAGTACCAATTAAATCCCTGAGAATTTGTTTTTCAATGAAGGGCTTGTTATGAGTAATAGACCTTTATGGTTTTTATATCAAAATTTAAAGTATTAATTATATTGAGTTTTTCAGTGAATGATTGTTGTCTACTCCCAAATACAGAGTTTTTTCAGAAAGATCGTTATTTGCAAACCACATGCTCCAACTCAGATTAAATGGGCGTCACCTAAAAGCTAAGGATTATAGGCGTGCACCACTGCACCCAGACTCAATTGTCATCTCAGTATACCCCAGGGGCAGGGCCTGTATAGCAGGGCTGGGATTGAACTCCTGGCTCCTGAGCCTGCTTGCTGGAGCTTTAACCCACTGAGCTGGCTGGCCCTTCCTTCCTTTAAATTGTGAGTTTTGGTGTTTTGTCCCAGTGACAAGAGAATAACTATTGCATATTGGTGTTTAGAATACAGTCATTACTCTGAATGTTCCTAGATATACAGCCTACATGCTTTGGAAATTGGTTTCTAGGGGAAAATTTGGAAAGCTTGGAGGAAATGGCTTGAGAAGGTCCAAAATTCTGTAGGATGAGATAATGTGGATTCTGGTCATACCCCAGAAAATCAGAATGCTGATAAAAATGCAAATAGTAAAGGACAGGCTCAGGGATTGCTGTGAGGACCAAGAACTACACTGTCAGTTGAACTAGAGCCAATGTACATTATATCCTGGCAGAAAAATTGCTTTATTTTATTTTACTTCCTGAGATTGGTGGATACTGGCTTTAAAAGGGATAGACTAATTAATCTGACAGAGAAAATTTCAAAGCAGCCCACAACTAATGTGATGACATGATTACTGCTGGCTACTTTCTAGCTAGGTTTATAAGGTGAATCAGTACCACAAAAAGCAGGGTTAAATAATTTAGAAAAATTTGCTTATAGTCAGAAAGGGATCCTTATAAAGTTGGGGCACTGGAGAACTATGTTGCTGAAAAACTTGAAGCCAAGAACTTCACATTAGGAGAGTAGGAAAGATAGCTTGAAGTCTTTACAGGAATCAACAAGGCCCCTCTTTAGCACTGTAAAGCTTTAGTGCTTCTGAATGTCTGGCTCAAGAAGGTCTGCCTAGGGAATTTGTTCCTACTGGGATCAACCATCCAAACACTCAGGGGCTACTGCAGTGATGGCCAAGGAGGTTTCAGGCACTGCTGCTACTTATGGAAAGCTTTGGCCACATCCTTTTGATTCTGGTTTAACAGACCTGGAGAGTGCAAGAGACACAAGATCATACAGCCATCTATCCAGATTTCAAAAGATGTCTAGATCAAGCAATGTGGCTCTGGGAAAGTGGTGCATCAAACTAGAAGACTGAAGTTGATTGTGAGGAGGATGCCTCAGGAAGTTAGAGAGGAAGAATACAGAGTATCTGTGAGGAAAACTTCAGGTTATGAGGAGCCATCCCAAGAGAAGGTGATGTAGGCTGCCACCAGCGGTGTTGTAGGGGATGAGAGCGCTGCCCAACCCCTTTGGAACTTCTATCTTGCCACAACCTGCCCGGGGTGCTGGGCATGAAACTATAGGATAATTTCCATGCTAGTTTTCAGCTTTGGTTTGATCAGATTCCTTTCTATACCTCTATTCCTTCATTTTGGAATGTGAATGTTTACCTTGTCCCACTGGATGATGGAAGTATTTAATTTACATTTTGATATTCACAGTTCCCAGTTGAGGCTCAGAGAAAACTTTGGACTGGGTCTTTTCAGTAATGCTGGAACTTTTCAGCAAGACTTGGGTACCTCTTAGAGTTGGACAAAATGCATTTTGTATGAGATGGGTATGAGGGGGGGGGTCAAGGGTGGAGTGCTGTGGTTTCTATCCACAAAGTCCCCCAAAAGTCTCACATTCAGAGGTGGGCCTGGTTGGAAGAAATGAATCACTAGGATCATGACTTGGAAACACGTGTTCTCAATCCTGTTTCCTCCTTTCTCTGCTTCTTTGCCTCTATCATGGGTGTACAAACCATCCCATTTCTAGTTTAGTGCCAGGAAATTTTGGGCTGAACCCACTGGAAACTCTGAGTCAAATAAACCTTTCTTGTAAGTGTTGATTAGATATTTTTGTCCCAGTGATGTGAAGTAGAAGAGGTAAAGGTTAATGTGTCCTGGGTTATTCCCTTGCAAGAGGGCTTCCTAGGAAAAACAATGAGTTCCCTGCCAAGCTCCATGGAAACCACCAGTGGCCACAGGCCCAAGGCAGTCAATTTTGTTTACTAAAGGCCATGCATGTTTGGACAGGATATCATGTCTGCATCTTGTACTATGAATAACTTCTATGAAGACAACAATATGAAGTGTATTAATTATTGTAACTGTCCTACTAACTGGTGTTGAAACTGTCTCATTGCTATTTGTTTCTCAATAAAATTAAATAAAAAAAAATAAAGGCCTTAAATGTCACCATTTCCTTTGTACCAATTATGCCAGGGGAGTCTTTCTTCTTCAACATCAAGCTTAGAAATCACGCAAGCCAAGATTTTGGGTTTTTTTCTCCAACATCTTGTTTAGAAGTCACACAACTCTAATTTTCAGGCTTTTCCCTGAGGACATTACTTTTGGATCAGCATGGTCTATGGGCTTATTGGAGACTGATTTAACAACTACTATTGCTCTCATCTTTGATTTCTCCCCAGTAAGGCTGCTCCAGTGGACCAGGGTGTGTGTCTCCTGGCTATATGCTTTTGTTCATTTATCCTTTAGGTACAGTTTATTATAACTTCATATATGTGAAAGTGAAAAGGAAAATGTAAACAAAGTATCTAAAACACAGGCTAAGATGCTGATGACGCCACATAATAATTCTTAATGTCTCAACCTCATCAAGGCATTTACAAAATGTCATCTCCCAGATTTCAGCGAAGAGTTCATGACAAACTGCTTGTGAAATCCTGACAAGACAGCCAGAGTTCTTGTTCATTTATTAATTTATTCATTTATAATTAACATTAGTGTATGTATAATGATAGAAAATATTCTAAGTACTTACTTATATTCATAGAAATTATCAATAAATATTAGGCACTGTTTTATTTATAGAGCTTTAAATATATAAATTTCATGTTAAAATAATTTTTATGATATATCAATATTATTATTAGCCATAGGTTCATGTTATTTATACTATATATCACTTATTTAAAGCTCTTTCTGTGAATACTGTGTGTCGTTGCATATAGATGTCTTAATTTAAATTTTCATTGTGGAGGACACTATCTAACAGTGAGTTATCCTCTCTAGTAACATAAATAGGTACATGAGTCATTTACATTCTAAATAAAAGGTACCACTCTAGGGGACAAAGTTGATTCCAATTTTTAGATCATTATGCACAAATAAAAATAATTGTAGTTTCTATATACTACTATGCATCTTTAAAACTATTTTTAAAATATTTTAAAAAATGTAAACTGGTTTTAATTTATATCATGATTACATTATAAGTTTGTACTTTATAGGGAGAAAGAAGATCAATCATTTACAAGTCTCCGACTTGTAAAAGATGTATCCCCATGTTTCTAATTATCTTTTTAAAATTTTTCTCTTTATTTACATTTTGAGCTTCTCACATAAACAAAAGTATGAGATGTTTGAGCTTGTGTGTCTAATTTTGTTGACTTAATACTATAGTAACTATGTGCATTCACTGTCTTATGAATGACGCAAATTTATACTTTTTTATAGCAAAGTAGTTCTCAGCTATGTGAAAAGACTATGTTTTTTCATATCTAATCATTTTTTTCATGGAAATATAGGCTGCTTCCAAGATTTGGCTATTATGAGTTGTGTTGCTTCAAACATAGGTATGAATGTACCACTGTAATAGTGTCTTTAATGCTCTCTAGAAGATACCTTCTAGGAGAATGCTCATATTTATTTTCATAGTGGTTATAGTAATCTACATTCCAACAACCAAAAACTTAGCTAAGTTCCTTTTTCCAAAAACCTCATCAGCTTTCAGCATTATTTGATTTCTTGATGGTAGCCCCTGTTTCTGGAGGAAGATGAAGTCTCAAGTTTGTACTAATTTATATTATTCACATAGCCAGTGGTGCTAAACATTTTATATATAACATTTTGCCATTTGTACTCCTTTAAATATCAGTATTCATTTAAGTTTCCCATCTTTTGATTGGGTCTTTGGCTTTGGGTAGTGTAATAATTTTAATTTTTATAACATACCCTTGATATTAGTCTTCTGTCTGGAGTACAGAGAGCAATTTCCCCACATTCTGTAGGTTGTCCCTTTACTCAGTTGAATGTTTACTTTGAGGTGCTCAAGCTTTTTAAACTGATGTGATCCCATTTGTTGATTCTTGAGGCTATTTTTATGTAACTAAGGTTCTGTTCAGGAATCCTTTATCTATGCTTATATCATCAAGAGAATTTTGTTTTTGAGAAGAAAAGATGTTCTTATCATGTTCCAAACTAAAATTAACTAAAGTTAACTAAAGTTAAAATGGATCAAATTTGATCCATTTTAACTTTAGTTTGGAACATGATAAGAACTATAGGTAGAAACTATACCTCCTGCATGTGGATGACAAATTGCCTGGCACCATGTGTTAAGGCTGTATTTCCTCTAGCATGTGTGTTTTGCCTCTTCATTAAAGATCAGATGGTTGAATATATCAGGAGTTGTTTCTACATCTTCTATTCTGTTCCATTGGCCATGCAATGCAATGCCCTGCTGTGTTCATTGCTGTAGTTTTGTAGTTTAACTCAAAGTCTTGACTGTGACAACTCTAGTTTTACCCTTACTACTCAGGATTCCTTTGGTTATTCTGAATTTCTTCTGGTTTCAAATGAATTTTAGGATTTTTCTGCCTAATTCTGTAAGCAAATTCATTGGTGAGCATGAATGGGATTAAAACATTCAACTGTTTTGGAACTGTAGTCATTTTGATAATATTGGGTCTGCCTATCCAGAGACGGGGAATATATTTTATTTTCTCAAGTCATCTTTGATCTTTGATCAGTACAGAGTACTGTAGATTTTAATGTAGAATTCTCTCATTTCATTGGTTAGAAAAAATCCTAAATACAATATTTGAAGTTTTGGTGCCATTGTGAATGGGATCATTTTCCTAATTTCTATGTTAATGACTTAAACAATGTACAGGAGCACCATTAATTTTTGTGTGCTTTCATTTTGCATCCTGGTACATCACCAAATTAGTTTTTTAATTCTAGAATTCTTTTGGTGGAAGTTTTTGGGGTCTTCTGTGTAGAGTTCAATGTTATCCGCAAGTGATCATTTGTAGGAAAATGATTTTGATGCACCTTAAGGCCATAATGTTTAGCAAAATGAGACACAAGTTTAGTGCATGATTTCTCTTAATATGGGAAAACTAATATATAAATAAAGGGCAAAATAAAAGATAGATAACAGGAAGTAGAGGGATGGACTTCTCTCAAATGGGAGGGGATCAAGAGATAGAGTGAGTGAGAGAGAAGAAGGAGGGGAGGGAAAGGGAATGAATAAGGGAACTAACATGAGTTACAAATGTGCTAACCTCACACAAGGAGTGGAAACATTAGGGAAAAAAATTTAAAAAGTAAGTAAAAGCAGCTAACACATCAAAAAGGGGTGATCATTCAGCTGAGGGCTTGCCAGAGGAGTCTCTCAGACAATCTTTATTCTACTCAAGAAAGAGAACAGCAAGATTTCATTTGAAATGTGTACCAAACACCTTTTTCATTTGGTTAGGCTTTCCCAACCTCAGCTCTATTGACTCTGGCTTTTCTAATTCTTTGCTGGAGCTAACCACTTTTACATGGTTAGCTGGCTCCTTGGTCTGTGCCTACTAAATTAAAGTAACTCCCTTCCCCCAGTTGTGGTGACTAAAAATGTCTCTAGATATTGCCAAATGTTCTGTAGGAGGGACAAATTGCTACTCAGTGGAGAAGCACTTGGTTTGCTAATTTTCAGGGTTTCATATGATTGAGTTCTCTGATAATAGACTTCAGAGAGGAAATTCCAATGGCTGGATAAGTGTGTGCTGTGTGAGGAACAGAGGGGACAGAAGGACACTGCAGGCAGATGACCCAGCTTCTAGACAACTACATTAGTGCTCTTCACTCCAAGAATAAACCTGCAATGACAAGTGAAATGATAGTGCAACCGAAAAAATATTTAATTTTTCATAAGCAGCAAATTAGTGACTCTTTGACTACTGGCTCACAGTTTGAATATAAATATTACTGTTAGTCTCATAACTTTATTTGAAATGTTATAGTATTTAATAAGCAACTCTGGTTTGAGTTTCTAATTACTTCATAATGCTTTTCATTTTGTAAATACAACTATCTGAAATGACTTTTTCCTATTTCCTCTTAGTGACTATAAGCACAGTTTTCATTATATTAGAGGTAGAGAGCAGGTGAGATAGCTCAATGGACTAAGCACCTGCTTTGGCCAGCAGGGTTCAGTCCCATCCCACATGCCATGCTGGCTCTGTGCCCTGGCTTGCTGAGCCTGAGAAGGAGTCTGGGTATAGTGGAGCACACCTGTAATTCCAACTCTAGGGAGCCTGAAAACAGGAGGATCACTGTGATTCCAAGCTGTGTAGTGAGACCCTGTACTAAACACAAATGAAGAAGAAGAAGAAGGAGGAGGAGGAGGAGGAGGAGGAGGAGGAGAACTCGAGATATAACACTGACGTTTACAGAACTGCATGTTAGGTGATACTTCAGAAATCAGTGAAAACATGCTTTTGCCATTTTACGTCGATTTATTTCCTTCACCAGGGGAGAGGGTCAGCGCTGCCTCAGGCATGGCGCTGGGCTCTGAGGATGAGCTGATGAGCCTTAGCGCCATTCTTGCCCTCATGGGCTTGGGGTTAGGTGGAGGGATCGCAGTCAGTCAATCATGCGGAAAAAGTGAAATTACAGCTACAGAAAGTGTGTAAGAGAGAAAAAGTAAGGCAAATCTTTTCAGAGTAATGATCAAACAGTTAAGACTGCATTTAAAGCCGGGCATGGTGGCGCATGCCTGTAATCCCAGCACTCGGGAGGCTGAGGCAGGAGGATTGTTGTGAGTTCGAGACCAGCCTGAGCTCCAAAGTGTGCTTAAGGCCAGCCTGAACTGCATAGTGAGACCCTGTCTCAAAAAGACAAAGAAAAAAAAAAAAAAAAAAAAAAAGACTGCATTTAAGTGTCATTGTCAGAGTAGCAACCTCAGATCCAAAGCTGTCACACACAGGTATCCTCTCACTGTGTGTAAAAAACACATTTAGATTACACTTGCTTTGATTATTACTGTGTACAACTTTGATGTATTCTTATAAAAAATATATAATATACATTCAACTTAGTGCCAGAAGTCATTCTGTTGTAAATATAGTCCCCAGTATTTTAGGAATTAATTAGATAAACAGATACAGACAAAGTGGAGATTTAATTCTGATATAAAGAAAAATTTTCTATACAGCCAGACTCCTTTGGACCAGCTGGCCTCTACTCACAGCAATCCTACTGCCTCAGCCTCCTGATGCCTAGAATGACAGCGACTGACTTATTTATATAAATAATACTAATAGTGTGAGTTTCCGATTTTAACTTGTCATTTGATTCTAACTAATCATTTACTCTATGACATATGGCAGGTAATCATAAATATTTTCAAATAAGTGAATAAATGGATATTCCCTTGTGTATAAAAAATGTAAATTGCAGGGCACTACGTCTTAAAACTCTGTCTTCAACAAGCAAAGAAAGGTAACAAGGACTCATGTTAAAATATCTAATTTTATAAAAGTGATTCCTTAAAGTTTTTATTTCTTTCTTTTTAGTTTAAGGCAGCATAAGATTCATTTCTTATAGAAAGCAGCAGAAGCATTAAAAAAGAAATTTTGAAGAGGAGTTTATATTTGAGTAAGTCTTCACCATGAAAGTATATGAAAGGCAGATTCATGAGTAAAGGACATTTTAAAACAAAAAACATTTTAGAACTGAAAAAAGTAGGAGCTAATAAAAAGCCAGTGACCTTTGGTGTCCTGCTGAGGTTGAGGATGACATGATCAGAGGCATGAGGAGAGCTCTCCAACAGTGAGTGACAACGCAAATGGAATGGAACTGAGAACCATTTAAAAATGTGGACAGGGTTTAAAAGGCTATTGAAGCTATTCTTTAATTCTTTCAACATCAAGATACTTTTGTATTCTCACATCTATGAGCACAATGGGCCTTAATGTTCAAAACCCCAAAGAACTCTCTCTCGCTTTTTGTTATGCTTTTTATGTTATATATATATATATATATATATATATATATATATATATATATATATATATATATATATATATGGTATATATATATATATATATAAGGTATATA
>PVKA01001381.1:0-40648 GCA_004027165.1 Ctenomys sociabilis | reverse complement strand
GTGGGCAGGGCTGGCACAGCATGTGGTATCCCAGGGATCAAAACCTGCTCCCTGAGCTTGTCTAAGCAGGCACTTTTGCTGAGCTATCTCACTGGCCATTGTTATATTGCTAAATATTTGAAATTTCATGTTTATAAAACCAGATATTTTTCCAAACAAACAAAGATAGAATAGTGAGAACTGGCATTATTCTATGTTTTGCAAATTTAATGTATGTCTTAATTGGTGATCTCTGAATGTGTGCAACTGCTTATGAATTTAACATATTTTATGGTTAGTTGGCTGAGGATATGCAGAAAATCTATTCTAATGCTCAAAAATAGAGAAGGGAAAATATTTTAATGAAATTTTCAAATATATATATATATATATATATATATATTTTTTTTTTTTTTTTACTTTTTCTTTTCTTTTCCTCTTTTTGTACTAGGAATTGAACTCACAAATCTCATGTTTGTCAGGAAGAAGCTGGTCTACTGAGCTGTATCCCCAGCAGTGGGAGCTATTCTTATTTGATACTAAACCAAAACTCGCAGATGGTAGTGTCTTAAGTGCAATACTGAGTTTAAAATTTCAGTGTTTTGAATTATGCTAGATTGCATTGATCTTTCCCATTTTGAATGGATCTTTTACTATGTGGTATTTTATAATCCCTTGCATCATCACATATGAGAAAATATTGGTTCATTTAGTAATGCAGCTCTTTCACATTTTGACACATTTTATTATACTACATCAAAGCATCACAGTTGGTAATAACATCATCAATATTCTCAACAAACATCTAACTTGGGATGCTGTCAACCTCATCATAGTAGATGCAATTTTACTAAAATTACAATATTTGCTTGAAAGCTTATATTTTATCATTGTCCACACATACTAAAATTTCCCTGGAGGCAACAGGCTTATATTATGTTCATGTTTGAAAGAATCTCAAATACAGAAGCTTGAAGAACTATAATTTGTCAGTATTCTTCCAAGAAAAAAACGTTCCTGACAAAAAAATCTATTCAGCTCTCTACTGAGACAGTTATAAAAGTCCTTTTCCTGAAGGACTTAGGTATTTCAGTACAGAAAACATGAAAGGAATGGTAAATAGGTGACTGCTCTAGTGTTAACATTTGACTTAAATTTCAAATATGCGCTGTCCTATCAAGGGTATTCTTTAAGGGAGATAGATTTCTCTTTTAACCGGAAGCACATCGTTGTTAGTAATGTTCAGAATCTACTACAGCTTGAGCACTGCAGTGATTGGTGTTCATGACTGTTAATCTGATTTCAGTCTATGTAAAAAGAAAACGTCTTATGAAACACTTTTGATTTTGGTGAACTCCTTGACTATTTCCTATACCTTCACAGGTCCACAAGCTATTGCATGGGCTATACCACAGCATAAGGCCCAGGGAAGGCACGCAGAAGTTGTTGGGTGACTGTAATTCTGTGATGCACTGGAAAGCACAACATGAGAACTTGGAATATGGTATAGAAGAAAGAAATCTGTAATTCTTTTGTGAATTTTGATATCCCAATCATTTAGAATAAAACACAGCTTATTTCTTCCTTTGCTGACCCTAGGTGGATCTTCCTATTCTAAACTTCCCTCCACTGTGTAGAAAAGGCCATATAGTAATAAAATATCATATATTTTTTCCCTGTTAACCTCAGATACTATAATCTTGTGTACTTGATAAAGTATTTCTCTCCATTTCCGTGGCATGATTTTAAGATTGATGTATCTAAAATGCTGAGTGCTCCTCATTATAATGTGACATAAAATGTCACAAAGTCACAACTGAACTCAAAACACTAAATTTGTATTTTTTATGGTATAATGCATCATTATGAGCAACAAAACAATTGGAGGAAAAATCATGTTGCAAATATACTCTCAAGAGTGTGATACAGAAGTTCAAGGTGAAGGGAAAATCAGTACATTTACATTTAAAAGGTGTATTATTCTGATACAAATATTCATCTTTTTTTTTTCAAACACTCTACCACTAAGCTACACATTCATCTCTGATGTAGAGTTTAAGAGTCAGAAAACCTCAGGGGCAGCCAGATAGCTCAGCTGACTAAAGCACCTGCTGAGGCAGACTCAGGGACCAGGGTTCAATCCCAGCCAGCCCCAGGGTGTGCTAAAATGGCAACTGGGACTGGGTGTGGTGGCTCATGTCTGTAATCCCAGTGCTTGGGAGGCTGAAAACAGGAGGATCACTATGAGTTTGATTTGTGTAATGAGACCCTGTAGACCCTGTACTAAATGTATTAAAAAATAATAATTATAATAAAAGGCATCAGAAAACCTCACATCTGACCATTGCTTAAATTAAAACATTTTTCTTTCTTTAATCTACATAGGAAAAAAAATCATAATCTTTTTTATTTCAAGTAAATTTTCGATTATATGTTCTTAAACAAAATGTGTCATTGTTAGAATAATTACAAACAACTACTGTGTTCATATATTATTTTTATTGTAAGCCATGGAGCTATTCTTTGTTTTTCATACCTCGCATCCTTATCACTTTAAAAGCTGAGAATGTTATCACTTAAAAATGGGTATTTCTTTTACTAGGTAACCTAAAAAAAAAAAAAAACAGATTAATAAGAGAAAGTCATTAAATATTTAACCAGTGGGGCCAAGGAGATTATTCAGTAGAATAAGCACTTGCCTGACAAGTGCTTGAGATAAAACCCTAGTTCCAGAAAAAAAAAAAAAAAAAAAAAAAACTTTAATTAAAATTTCCTATGACAAAGAACCTGTCATAGGAAAGAGATGAAGAGACAGCTCTGCAGTCTAAGTGCCTGCTTGGCAAGCACAGGACCCAGATTCGATCTCCAGTACCACATGCCATGCCAGACCTAGAAACTGGGGTGTGCCTTGCTGGCCCAGAAACCTGGTGTGGTGGCCCATGACTTTATCTCAGCCCTGGGAAGGCTCAAACAGGGGGATCACTCTGAGCTCAAGCTGCATAGGGAGATCCTGCACTAAATAAGTAAATAAATAAATACTTTCGCTCCTCTTGCCTTTTTTTTTTTTTTTTTTTTTTGGTACTGGAGATTGAACTCAGCACTTATTCTACTGAGCCATCTCCTCTTGCTCTTTGCTGCCGCTGTGAACTGATGCTCTCTGTGCTGTGCCCCTCCACCCTGGAGCCAGCCGAGTATGGACTGAAACCTCCAGTAACTCTGAGGCTGAAATGCCATTTGTGGGGAAATTCTGGTGAGCTGGTCTGGAAACCATACCTGGAGACCTGACTAGAACCTACTCCTTCAGTTCTTTTTGATTGTTATACATTTGCACTGTTCAAAAAACCCTTGTCCTGTCAACCAAGTGTACCTGCATGTGCACTATGACCCTATTGTCACCAACATGAAAAGCTGCACTAAGGGGCTGTGAAGCAATAACTCAAACGCTAATGTGTGGTGTGTGAGTGGGAGCACCTGGAGCCCTTGGGATCCTCACTCAAGCCAGCAGCCAGGCAGCCATGTATGTGGAACTTCCTCCATCTGATAGGAACCTTGTGGCAGAACTACCTGCAGGAAGGCTAGAGGCAAGACCCAGCCAGCTGATCCAGGAGCAGAACATTTAGCCAGAGTGTCACAAAGGGTTCATCTCTAAAGGCTCTAGCAGGAAGAAGTGGAGTACAGAAGCCAGACCCAAGCCACATCTACCTGGGCGAGTTTGAACTTGGCAGATCTGGACCTGCTGATAAGGTTATAACTCTACTAATTTGTGCACCAAAGGTCAGAAGACAGTGCTATACAAAATGACAAAGAGAAGGAGCAAAATACATTCTTAGCCTCTGAGCCACCCAGAAAAAATGCAAGAGACAATAGCATAGAAGAAATTGGAGATCACACACCTGAAATCTCTGAAGTAATAGCGTCTGAAGTAAAGCAACTGTAGAAAGGTAGAGAGGAAATAAGATCAGAAATAATTCCTTAAGTAAAAGAAGAAATAACTATAATGAAAGAAGACAAAGTGCTTCTAAAGAAGACACTGATAAAAAAAAAATAGAGAATGTAAAAATGATGGAATCCTTGAATGAGCAATATAGGAAAGAAATAGAATGCATGAAACAGATTCAAAGTGATATACAGGAGATAGCTCAGTAGAATAAGCACTTGTCTGGCAAGCACAGGGTACTGAGTTCAATCCCCAGTACCGCAAAACAGCAACAACAACAATTCAAAGTGATGTACAGGAAATTAAAATCTCAATCAAAAGCTGGTAAATCCATTTGACAAAAGTGAAAAAAGACTTTCAGACCTTGAAGACACCATTGCAGTTAGTGAAAAGGTAAGAAAAGGTCTCTTAACATCAACTATCATGCAGGAAAAAATAATTCAACATCTGCAAGATGAACAAGGTAAGACTATTAGGCATCAATGAGAAAGAAGGAGTCAATACAAATGATATAAAAAGAATATGGGCAGAAATAATAGCAAAAAACTTCCAAAATATGGGGAAACAATCTGGCATTCAGGTAACTGAAGCATAGAAGTCAAAAAAACATTAACCCAATTAAAACCACACCCAGGTGTATAATAATCAAGATCCCAGAAATTCAGCACAGGAACAGCATACTAAAAGCTGCTCAAGAAAAGAAACAGATCACATTTAAAGGAAAATCCATCAGAATAACAGGGTTATTCTCTTGAAAAACCATCAGGTCAAGCAGAGCATGTAGCAAACTACTTTTAAGTCTAGTAAGAAAACAAATTCCAACCCAGACTGACACTCTGCAAAACTCTTTCAAGTTTGATGGAGAAGTGAAATACTTCCATGACAAAGAATAACTAAAGAGTTTCATGATGACAAAGCCAAACCTATACAGACTACTAAAAGTTATTCTAGAGAGAGATTAGAATGGACACAACTCCATAAATGAGAACTTCCCAAATATGGGGAAAGAACCCACCAAATAGAGCAAACAATTAAACACAGGAGAAAAAGAGGTATGCAACAGCAGTCTTTCAATTATTCTTCTTGTATAAATCAGCAAAATATTTCCATCAGCATACTCTCCAAATGGACTTCTCCTGCACCCTATGGGGCATGATTCTGTCTCAGCCTACAGGGTGGATATCAAGGAAATAGCAGTAACTCAGTCCCACAAGTGACACCTGGCCACCAGTAAGCATCAAGGACATCTATCACACATTAGAATTTTGTGTGATATCATATCTCCAAACTATTACGAGTGCTTGTCATATATTTGCCTTTCTAGTTTTTTGTGTGTATTTTAGAGAAGGGTCTATAGGGTGTTCAGGATCTCACTATTAGATTGGACTCATAGGAATCTGCCTGTTTCACAGCCTCCCAAAACCTGGGATCACAGATATGCACCACCATGCCCAGTCTCAGTTGATGTCTCAGCAAGCCCAAGGGCAGGGCTGGCACAACAGGCCCGGGGATCCAAATAATATTCAAAATAATACTCAGGCCCCAGCACCTGATTGCAGGTGCTTTAATCCGCTGAGCTATTTGGCTGGCCACCTTTGTTATGTTTTAATCTTAGTAATTCTTTACTACCATGAAAACTGTCTTAGTTGAAATTTTTTTCTACATTAACCTAATGAAACACTGTGAGTACTCTCAATTGATCACAGATTCATACATACAATGCACTACATTCTAGCTTCTTAGGTGGAATCACAATTTCATTTTGATTTTTGAGTATTATTTTGCAATAGTTAATTTTGAATTTATTAATATTTAATTAATTTTCTGAGTATTGGTTAATTTTAATTTTTGTTCTATGATTTATACTATTTCTTTGACTAACAACCTACTTATAAGACATGGTATATTTTCTCCTACTATTAGAAACTTTGAAAAGTGTATTTCCATTTTCCATTTACTTTATATTAGTTTTTCCTTGTCTTTTACACACACACACACACACACACACACACACACATACATACACACACACACACACACACGCACACGAGAAAATATGTATATGACCTGACATAAGATTGATACTGTTTTGTAGAAATCTTCAATGACCTTTTAATGGGTTTGTCTAATATAATTATATTTTGCATAGTCCTGCATAATGACCATTTTGAAAGCTCTTTATTCTTTATCCGGGATCACACAGTAATTGCTCTTGCCTTCTGGATTAATCTGTTATTTTCTATAGGGTACATCTGGAAGTATTAGAATATTTTGAGTTTGTATAACTGGAAAATATTTTACTTTTAGATTTGAAAGGTATGTTTATGAAGTGTAAAATTTAATGAGGACAGCTTTTTTCAGTCTTTTGAATAAATAAGTCTAGTTTCTTACCTACTTCTCTTTTCTTTATTCTAATGTAGAATAAGATGCTATTTAATTCTGTTATTCCATAGCTAATGTTTTATTCTATATATATGTTTTAATCTTTTTCTTTACAATTAGTTTTGAACAATTTAATTTTTGTGTATCTTGGTATGATTTTATTCATATTTCTTGTGCAAAAGGTTCATTTTTCTTGGAAGTGCGGTGCTATAATTTTAACTAAACTCAGAAATTTTAAACCTTTAAATATTTATTGCCTACCCCCTTCTACTTCTAAAATTCTAATTATATGTACATAATTTTCTTGATTTTGGCATAGAGAAAACTATTATGTGACCTATCTGTAAATTTTTTCTTCTTGTTTATTTTAGACAATTTTTATTATTATATTCATTTACATTTTTAAGTAATATTTTGCAATGTGCAATCTGTTATTAATCTCATGTCATTTATTCATTTCAAAAAGTATTTTTCTAAAATTCACTCTGTCTACATCTTTCACATTTCAATATTTCTCTACAATTTTAATTTACTATATAATTATTGACTTCCAATAAAGTTCATAATGAGTACAATAAATAAATAAACAATAAATAAATGAAGATTCAAAGATCCAGAAAAAACTGTTTTTCTTATTCATTTTGATGGAAAATTGCCAGTTCCATAGAAGTCTGATTAGCATAAAAGAGTATTACCTGATATACTAAAAATCTGGAAAGTGGACAGGTAGTCTGTCTGCATTTTTCTTAGCCTTTAGGTACAGAGAAACATTGAACAGGAATAACGATCTCAATACCGACTTCAAGAAACGTAGATGAAGGAATTCCTTTAGAAACTCATAGAAATGTTTGGAAGGTCAAATGGACTGTTTGGGTGAGCCTCTGTGGGGCAGCCTGAGCCTTACTATTTCTACACTAGCTGCCTGTATGAATGGTCAGAAAACACATGAATTCGTAAGCAGCTGCTGATGTTGGCAGAAAATGAGTGCGGAAGAATATTTCAGCACTAACTGCACAAGGGCATCTTAATTTCATCACAGTACTTAAAAAGATCTTTTATGTGTAACTCTCTTTAGCTGTCACTAAAATAGAATATACAGTGATAGTTTTAAAAAATTACCAATCCTTACTCTATGTCAAATTTAACTTAATGGTGCCACTTTGTTGTTGACATAATGAATAGTTTTCTACTTGAGGTACTGGCAGTGTAAAGTATTGGGCACAGTGGAAAAAACAGAAATTTATCATTATTATCTATTGGGTCAATTACCAAAATGAACTTTAAGCCCCTCTTTGACCAATGAAATTATCATCCAGTAATAATTTATTTCTGCAAAAATGCCCTTTAAATTAAAGCTTAAAGATTTTTAAATAAAAAGGAGATTTAGGCAATTTAATTTAATGGGTAGCTTGCATTTGCCTCAAATTAGATGTTTGCAATGATAGGCTGCAATTGCTTGGATTTGGAAAAGAAAACATCATGTTCTATGCCATGCTGAAGGAAGTCAGATGGCCAAACCCAATATCTACAGGGTAGAAAAGTGCACCATTGCCACAAGAAACATGGATGGGCACAGGGAGCAGGCAACAGTATTTAATCATCTTATGAAGAAGGAGCATATACAGTTAAAATAATAATGAAAGCCATGATAACCTTTTGTCTAGTATTTGCTTACATTCTGCATGAATTTGGATTCATATGACTGTGGCTTGGTGTTTGCAGCCTAGGATTTCATAATCTATGTATTGGCTTCTCTTTTATAAGGAATAAGTGAAACAAGAAAACTAAAAATGAGCTTCCTTCCATTTATAAAGCATGGAATCAGAAATAGTATATAGTAGCTATAAAAGACATGTTTGAGGGGTGCACACAGGAAAAACAAGAGGTAAGGAACACAGAACACTGGCTAATAATCCTGAAATCTGTGGCCAACTGTAATGAAGGATTTCTTTGCTCAGAGTAGGAGAATATTTTTGGAATAAACCTTCGTCTGTTTCTTGACAGTAATTTCTTCAGAGTGCTTGAATTTCTGTTCTGTAAACAATTTTAGAAGAAAAAATACTTATGAAATGCACTACCCTAAAGAGAGCAATAAGATCCTAGATTTCTTTCTTCTGACAATATTTGCAGTATGAAAGTGTATTTTCTATCTTTCAGTTCATGGTGTTGTTACTTTTGATGGTACAAGTCTGAGATGCATTTTATTTTGTGCATCAATATTTACAGCCACAACATTGTTATGGAAATGCTTTTTTCTCTATGCTAAATAAGTATGATTGAAGAATATAGTGAAAATCTGATTTTTAGAATACACTTAGTACAGTACAAGAATTATTGCCACTTTTGCTTTAAAGTACTCTGCATAATTTTGTATAGCCTTACTCTAGCATTCCTTTGGGTTTCTGAAATTGTTCTCAGGCCCTCTCCTGTGAATGAATAGTCATGGCTATCTTGATGTCCTAGATAAATTCAAAACATTTACCTCTCATGGCCATTTTGACTTTGGATTTTTGGGGAAGGCCCAGAAGTCGGAAAATGCTAGGATTGGTGAATAAGGTAGGTGAGGACAGGTTGTAAGGTTTCTATAAATCTGTCTTTCTGTTTAATGGCACCCAGTGTAGCACTGAATGTATTTTTTACCATATCTCATAAAAACTCCTCCAAGCTGGGGAGATGGCTCAGTGGAATAAGCGCTTCCCTGGCAAAGGCAAGGGTCTGAGTTCAATCCCCGGTTCTGCCTAAATAAATAAATAAAATTAAGAAAAATAAAAACTCCTAAAGAAGACTTCCAAAAAATGGGAAGAACAATGGCCTGAGTTTGGCCCAAGTGAGGGACATTATTTTATTGACTTGGATCAATGTTAATGCATTGTCAACTATAATATTTTTTTCTAAAATGTAAACACTCCATATATTTTGATCACATCATGTGTGATAATAAAAAATCTACTTCACTTCCCTCCATTGAATTAGTAGAAACATCAGGTCAAAAAATTATCCACATTCCTACAGGACATCTCCTTTTGAATATTACCAGGTTTTTTTATTTTATTTTATTTGGCTGAACTGAGGATTGATCCAGGGATTTTAATCTGCTGTTACTGAGATTAAAAAAAAAATCTTTCCTGCCTCTCCCTGGGGACCTTGTACTTCTCTTCTGTAGGTTTTCATAAAATTGGAGGTATCATATTAATACTTTTTTTTTCTTACACTCAGCAATCTGATGTTCTTTGTGTAAAGGTTTATCATTTATGACAAAAAGTTCCTACTTTTGCAGCTACAAAATTACTCTTAAATTGTGTTAGGAATAATGGTTTTTCAAAGTGATTATGATAAACAGAAACTTCTAAGGTATTAAAAAGTCTGGTTGACATGATTATTGAGGGGGAGGTCCACATGCAGTGGAAGAAAAACCAAAAATGCTTGGAGAGCAACATGGAAAAGACATTATGTCAGGCACATTGCTTACAATTTCTTTGACATATATACATCTGTAACAGGTAAAAACCAGGAGATTAAAAAAATCAATTTACTGATTTCATATAAAGATTTTGACAATAAAACTACATTGCTTGTTATATGTCATAAAATAGGGCTCTTGCTATATATCCTTTTAAATGAAAAGACCATTTGCTGAAAAAGTCTCACTGAATTAAAGTAACATCAAAAAATGACCATTATGACTTCTTCCTAAATAAAACATGATAACAAAGTAACATTGGTGAAAATAATGTGCGGATGATTAATTAAATTCATAGAGACAAAAACTGCTGTTTTTTTTTTTTTTGTGTGTGTGTGTGTATTTCAGTGTAGGGTATACAAGGTCTCATTGTGTAGATCGGACTCATAGTGATCATTCTGTTTACAGCTCCCAAAGGCTGGGATTACAGGCTCACACCACCACACCCAGTTTTAATCGCCCTCTCAGCGTGCCCCAGGGTCGGGGTCCATATGGCCATCCCAGGGATTAAACTCCTGGCCCCTGTGTCTACCTAAGCAGGCACTTTAATCAGCTGAGCTATTTGGCCAGCCCAAAAACTGCATTTGTGAAAAGCAAACTTTCAATGGAATTTGCACTTTAACAGACCCAAAATTTAGTTCACACAGGTAGCCATTGTTAGAGAAATCTATCTCCCACCGGTTTTTGATACTATAATTGTCTGTGAATAGACATCCCCAGAACCTTGGGTGGTCATGGAGGACAGGCTTTGCAGAAGTGGCTGAATCTAGCATGTGTGGTTGATTCATGGTCCAGTGCTAGGGATAAGGATGTGAGTGCTACACCCACCATAGGACAGGGACAGGTAGTCTTCATACAATACAAGGGACAGCAAGAAACTATCCTTTGTGTCTCTGTTGCTTTTTCCATCTTCTGCCACCTTAAACTGTTGTCCCTCTCCTGTGCCACCTTGCCTTGGAGCCAGCTAGTTATGGATGGAAACCACGATATCCTGAAAGCTAAACACACCTTTCCCCCTTTAACTCTGGGTGTCAGGTTTGTTGTCTGAGCAATGAGAAAAAATAACTAAGACAGACAAATGAAGGATCCTCTAAAAATGAATCTTCAGATGATTAGATTCTTATACAACATCTATAGAATTATAGTTGCTTTTTATAAATGTGTTATCAAAATCAGTGAGAAGAGTCATGAGCAAATAAAATTTGACTCTTAGTGAAATGCACTATTGAGGTCTTTTATGGACTCACACTTTGATGACTGCATATAGAATCCCGAGGAATGCATGTTCAGTGATGAGCCCTATAGTGCGGGGATTTCCACCCTCATTGTGCCTGAAGTTTACTTATCTTTTTTTTTTTTTTTTTTTTATGAAAAGGTGTTATGGTGTAGATTGGTAATGCAAGGATAAATCCAACAATGTCTTTGCCTGACCTTTTGAAAATGGAGTTGTTGCCTTTATGGATAACATTCTCAGGAGCTTTTTTTTTTTGAAACCATAATTTATTGTTAGCTTCAGGTTAGAAAGGCTACCTGACATAAGAGATATGGGATTTTATTAATCAAGTATTTCTAAGATCTTCCCCAGGATTATGTGAAAATATAGAACTTATCAAAAAGCATTGAAAAAATTAATTTTATTAATTGTGTAGTCTTTGTTAAAGCCAGTAGATGTGATATGAATATCTTTCACAAAGATATTGATAATTCAAAAATTTAAAGAAGAATCTGCAAATATAGCTATCTGCATTGATTCTCTGGTTATTTAGAAGTATTTACTATTATTTCCTGCAGTGATATTGAATGTATATGATTTTAAAACTACATTACAAAATAATATTTTTGTAATATTTTTATAATTAAAATGACATTTATGAAACTATTGGAAAAGAAAAATAATAAAAAATAACAATACAGCACTTGGCCTAAATCCTACTTCCATGGTTAAAAAATGAATTAATAATAAAAATCAGTATTGTTATCAATGAATATATATATTAAGAGAAATAGGCTCACATTCTTTTCTTTTATGAACATAATTGTACCTTCATACTTGTTAAAAATTACATATACAGAAAGAGAAATGAAAGCAACATGACAGGTAAGATTAGTTAAAGAAAAATGGATCATCTGGTGAATTCTCCCAGAGACAAGTTGAGAAAAATTGGTCGCTGAGCATTTAAGAAAATACTCACGAGTCATAGAGACAAAGCTTCAGTACACAGAGATGTAGAGCTCACTTCAAGAACTATGTATGAACATTGGTAAAGGGTTCCCAAGGTCCACTTTCTCCCAGGGAAGGGAAAGTCTGGCATTCTGATGCAAGGTCCCAACTCAAAGGATTGCAGTCACTTGCCTCTTAGTTTACCATCTCTGAGGGTATGGGGATAGATAAGCACATTCCTTTGCTTCTCAGAGGGAAACAACCATGGTTTTATTTTTTTATTTCTTTGCAGGACCAGGGATTGAACTCAGGACCCTGCGCTTGCCAGGCAAGCACTTATTCTACTGAGCTATATCCCCGGCCCAACAACCATGGTTTTAAACAGCCATAGGACCACATCCAGGCATTTCATCTACCTGAGACCAGTGCAGTCACCTAACACCAGTGCTTTAGAAACAGAGCCTTGCTCCCACACTGAGCCTTGCTCAGTGACTTAGCAAGAATCTATCTCCAAAAATAAAATGTCTGGAGACTGAGAGTACTGGGAATGTAATGTAAACCCTGGTCCCAGGGTTAACAGGGACCAAGTCCTTAGTACCAGTAAAATTAAACAAACAACACAAAAAAACCAAACCAAATCGAACCAAGCCCCTGTTTCCCCCAAGAAAGAGCGAGGAAAATGCCTTCAGTAGTTGTCAGGCTGCCTCCCAACTGACCTTGCATTGGCAAGATAAAGACACAGCTGCAAGCTGTCTGAGGAGAGTTTATGCTTACAGCAACTATTTCAACTCAGCTTTTTCCAACACTTTTGGTCCTCACACTTGCCAGGCAGACACAATGCCACTGTGCTATTTGCCTGGCCCCTCCAACTCAGCTTTGTGTGGGGTGTGCAAGCTCACTAAAGCACCATCCTTCCTCCAGGGGCAGTCCTAGGAAAGAGCCAGACTCATAGCAGCCTGACTGTCCTCAGAAGAAGTTAATGGAGAAATCATCACAAAGGTTAGTTATGGGCAGATTCCTAATACATCCTGGGGAATTAAAGGTTATTAACCCACAACCAAAATGGGATCAAATCAAGGACCCTCAGTTTTTGAACATTCATGTGGGGGACTGTCCTTCAGTTCTAGTTCCACTAGTAGAGAGAGAGCTGGCATGTACAACTGTCACTAGACACCAACAGATGTGTGCAAGCACTTACAGGGACTTAACTCATCTGAGCATTGCCAAGAAGGGATTTAAAACTCGTTTTTCTTTAAAAAAGGAGTTAAGTCACAGATTCAGAGCTCATCTTTAAATCTACTTCCTGAAGGACACCATATATGCAAGTCCAGCTATCTTGACATTTTCTGCTCATCTTAAAGGCATTTTACCTTATTTTTATGTGATGAGCCATTAAAAATCACAGCACAAATATTCTCATTAAAAATCGCAGTTGTTCGCTAATACAATACAAAATTATAATGATAAATACAATAATTGTAACTTATAACTTATACCTTCAGTTTTATGTTTTACAGAAATAATTAGAACTAAACGCATTCTGTTATACCTATATTAGCCATAGTAGAAAACCAAAATAAAACTTCTACAAAGTAAAGTAAAACAGGCCAGGGAGAATTTGTTCATGACTACTGACAGGAAAAAGAAGCCCAGAATGCAGTGTGAAGTGGACGGTGCTGAGATGAAAGGTAGCAAGAGTTTTAACCTGTGCACCCATGGACAAGCGCCAGAGGGCCTCGGGGTGGAGGCTGGCAATGGAATGTGTCAAGTACACTGAGGTGTTCTACCTGAGATTAGTTCATTTGTGTTTGGTAAATGAAGTCAGCACATACAGAAATTAGACACATACTCTCCCAAAGAGATTGGAAGATTGGGCTACTCTCCTCCAAAATGACTGCATTTTAAGGCAAGAGCTTTCTGGGTCCTACAGAAAAATGGTCCTGAATCATAAAACCGGTAAGAAGCGTTATGAAAAAAAAAAAATCGACAAATATCAGAGAGTCAAAAAATGTCAAAAGTAAGCTTTCCAGCCTAAAAGAGTTAAGACAAAAGATTAGGGTCCTCGAGTCAGCAAACAACCAGTCTAGAATTTACGTCAAGCCAGGAGAAAATTAAGGCCATCTTGGTAAATTCACATATCTACACAAAAATATATATGATTTCCATTTATGTATTTTGTTATTTTCCAATTGCTGTTCCAAAATAACACAACTTACATGGGGAGAGTTTTATTTTACTCACCATTTCCAGCGGGCTTAGTCCAAAATTGATCAGTTTACAGAGAAAACATGCTGGAAGGGCATTCTGGAGGCTAGGGACTCATCCCGTCAGCCAGGACGTGGAGGGCGAGAGGAGGCGCCAGTAGAACACACGCTTCCGGTCACACCCCGCGACTGACCAGGCCCCCCCTCCTCCAGCACAATTAACTACTGAACAATACCCTGATGAATACACTGTTCTCATGACCAGTCGCCCTCCCAACACATGAGACCTTTCAGATGTGAATTATTTAGATCCAAGCCATAGCGTTTACGCATATAAATGTGTATGAACATTTACTGTTACAGTATTTCCAACGGTGAAAATTAGAAGGGACAACAAGACCATCCAGATGGATATGGTTAAATTTTGGTTCGCTCATTGTATGGACTACTTTGTTTATATTAAAAAATAATGTGTTAGTTATGGGACTAAATATCCAACACATATGAGTGAGAAGGGGAAACGTTTATTTCAGCCCTGCAGTCTGCAGAGGCTTCTGTCCACAGTCGGCTGGCTCAGGGCAGGGCTGCAGAGGCAGAGAAGGAAGAGTCGGCCTCAGGACGGGCAGCAGCGGCAGCACCAGGCTGCGGGCAGCAGGCCGCAGGTTCCCTTTCCGGTTTGTCTCGCCCAGGCTCGGCCTTCTTGGGGGCGCCACTGCCCCCTGGGGAGGCTTTCCTATAATTCACACTCAGAACTTACGTCAGATACAGGAGCAGACTAATCCAGTACCACACACCCTTACGCCATTACCACACACCCTGGGTCCATCCACCCCTGAAAAACCTCGTCTATGAGTGCGTAAGACTTCAGAAGGACACCTAGACGCAAGCCGCGAGTGGCTTACATCTATATGCAGTGATCATGGAAAGAGGTCTCAGATATCTTATGATACATGAATAAAGATGGTGAGAAGACGAGAAAAAAAAATACAGAACAGAAACTAAGAACACAAATGACTCTACTTTTCAGCAAAAAAATATAGTCCTTCGATACACCTGGTATAAAAGTAAACCATTTCCATTCTACAGGAATTTATGTATCTTCTATGTGGTAATAATAAAAGTAATTCTTTTCAATTCTGGATGTTAAATGTAACACTTAAATATTAATTATTTAAAATAAATCTAAATGTGAAAAATTTAGGTTAAGCCAAATTACTTTTTTCTCAATTACTCATAATAGTTTATGCCATAAGCTACACATAATGTATTTAATTAATTGTACTGCTCGTATTGTATACATACAAGTCCTTTTAGTTTTCTTTTTCTTCCTCTTTTCCTTACTGACTGATCTTGGGAATTTATATTTAAGCCATGTATATTTAACACTGGTAAGTAATGGTGAATCTTCTAATTAAAACATTTTTTGGAATTATCTTGATCATGCCTACTTTCAATCACACTAATTTTGTAATATTTATCATTCAGGGCTGGCGAGATAGCTTGGTGGTCTAAGTGCCTGCCTGTCAAGTGTGAGGCCCTGGGTTCAATCCTTGGTATTACATGCCAAGCTGGCCACTGAAACCAGGCCTGGTGGCAAATAACTGTAACCCAGCACTGGGGATTTTATATATATATATATAATGTTTTTAAAGGAAGGGCCCACAGGGTGTTCAGAGTCTCACTACTAGATCGGACTCATAGTGATCTGCCACCTCCCAAGAGCTGAGATTACAGAGGCGTGCCACCATACCCAGTCTCAATTGCTATCTCAGGGTGCCTGGGGATCGAATTCCCGGCCCCTGAGCCTGCTTGCAAATGCTTTAATCTGCTGAGCCTTCAAATATTCTTAGAGCAATTTCAAAAGTCATTTGCCAGTTTTAATATATTTATAAAAATTATTGGACATAAGGACCTGGAAAATAAACTGTGTTTACATATCAAGATTACATAAAAATAGGAAACTATGTAAGAGATTTAAAAGAAAATTAACTTAAAAGGTATGAGAAAATTTTACCTTGTTCAGAATGAGGTTATTTTCAAGGCAAATATTGATAATACATTCAGGCAAATTCAATTTTTTCCTGGTTTTAAAATTTCCATTCCTTTCCTAAATCTTGGAAAAGGACTAATGATTGTAAAGAACCACTTGTCAGTTATGGGAATGCTACAGTCATTGTTGAATATTTTAAATTACTCAATTATTCCAAAAGGTACTGCAGGGATTGTGAGGGTGATGGTATTGAATGAAACTAATCTAATCTTGCAATATGAGGAAAATTTCTTGGGGTGGTGCACTTGCTTTATAGAGGAACCTTCAGGGAAATAACTTGCAAAGCCACACTTTTTTCATGGAAAGAAATTTATTCATATAATACATAAGAGAAAGCATGGATATTTTAAATCCTAGAGCAAAGCTTGTCTAATAGAGCTTCACCATAGTTTCAGCTTCCAGAGAGTTTGCAAGAATCCTGAAAAATGGAAAAGCCACAGCATTTGGCTCAGTTATATACATAGAATTTTGGCCGGGATGTTTTACTTCTTTTGCAGTAATGTGAAATTTCATTTACTTTATGATCTGTAAGGTACAGGTTTTAAGATCTTGATCTACTTTGAAAGCTATTACTAATAAATAACACTGTGACTTTCATTCATAAAGCAAACTACCATTTGAGATCTTGCAGGGCTGGATAAAGTAATGAAGGATATCTCTAAGGTGCTTTTATACATATATTTGGTTACTTAAATTCTGACCTCAGAAATTATTACAACTGCAATACTTATTTAATTCAATTTACCACCAACTCCAGTCCTTTATGAAACAGCTGACTACAGCTAAAGAGAAACAGAAACGCAGAATGGCTGATCTCACTTTAAATCTGTGACAGGAATCTCAAGTGGGCCCTTAGCTCTGCCAGGCAATCGTACCATGTTTCTCTAGTCAACATTCTCTCAGGATTTGACATGACTATCTCACATGTCTTCCTTCTCCTCACTGTTAGCTGCTAACTGTACTTCTCATTCACTAAGATAACAGATGCAGCTAGGATGTATTACTAATTCCCTAATAATCCTACACCCTCTCTGAATTTGTGTTCACACACTTTCTTCCCATTACGTACAGCAGTTGAGCTACTCCTGCTCTCTGGCCACTTTGTCCACCTTGTCCTCCCTCTGAACTCCTCAATGCTGCCACTCGCTCCTTTCACCTTCTCTTCCAGATTTAGGAATGTAGTGAGTTCAAGGACAGCCTGAAGTAAATAGTGAGACCATGTCAAAAAATGAGAGGGGGAAGGAGAGGGAAGGGGAAGGGTGGGGAGGAAAGGAGAAGGGAAGACAAGAGAGAGAGAAAGAGAGGAGATAGAGGAGAGGAGAGAGGGAGAGATGAAAGAAGAGGGGAAGAGGGGAGAATAGAGGAGAGAGGAGAAGGAGTGAGGAAAGAGGAGAAGAGATAAGACAGAAGAGAGAGGAGAAGAGATGAGAAAGAAAGAGGAGAGAGAGAGGAGAGACAGAGAGAAGACAGAGAGAAGAGAGAGAGAAGAGGAGATAGAGGAGAGAGAAAAAGAGAGGAAAGAGAGGAGAAGAGAGAGAGAGGAGAGAGAGGGGAGATGAGAAGAGGGGGAGAGATGAGAAAGGAGGGAGAAGAGAAAGAGAGGAGAGAGGAGAGATAGAGAAAGAGAGGAGAGAGGAGATGAGAGAGGAGAGAACAGACAGGAAAAGAGAGAGGAAAGAGGAGAGACAGAGAGAGGAGAGGAGAGAGAGTGTGTGTGTTTGGGACTTACTGAATGAGGCATCATATTTCTCTCTCCTATTTAGCCACTTTACAATGTATTTCTATTCTCCTGGGTAGAAGAAAATAAAGATTAGTTTGTTTGGAATAGATTTTAAAGATGTATTTCTTACAGAAAGTTCTAATAAGTAATCTATCTCTGTGATTTGATACATTTGCATAATGAGAAAGAAAAATCAATGTGAAAAGTATCCTAAATGATCAATTTACCATTATTCACAAAATAAAAGGCCAATTGTCAATAATCTCAAACGTATTGTAGAGCTTATACTCCTAAAGGACTAAAAAAAAAGAGATATGGTATAAAGAATTTGGGATTTGGTTTCAGCAGGCATTGTCCTTGGTCTGTATTACCTACAGCCAACCCTAGAAGCTTTGAGGAAATCAGTTCTTTTGACTTTAAGCAAATGAAATATTTTTCCTAAGGCAAAACTTTATCAAATAAAAGTGAGAAGTTTTATTCCTCCCCATCATTAAAACTTTTATCATGCCATCATTTGTAAACTCCTTTGAAAATTCTATTATCCTTGAAATTTGGTTCTGTATTTTCTGTGCTTCATCACCAAAGACTAGAGAAAGCAAACATAGATTCATACAGTATCAGAAGATATCTGGAAGGGCAAAACCATAGCTGGATAAAAAGAATATAGTAAAAGACAGCCCAATCCCGCATTTGAAGCCATATGAGAAAGTCAGCGGGATAAAGGTAGCCTGGTATTGGCATGAAATGGATCTAAGTATGAATGGGACAGAAGGAAGGATACAGTCACAGCCCCCGCCCATTCAGGGGCTGATCTTTCATGAAGGGGGCAGAAACAACACTGGAGGAGAGAGACTCTTCTCTAAGGTTGGAAAACCTCAAAATTCTCTTTCTAGGTGTCTTCTCCAAATAATTAAAGATACCATATTAAAGAAATAGATGCATATCAATATTTTTAGCGGCACAATTCATAACAGGTAAATTGCAGAAATGACCCAAATGTCCATCAGCTGAGGAGTGGGTAAACAAAATAAGGTATTTGTAAAAGATGAACACCTCCCTGCCAGAAAAAAAAGATAAATTTGAGTCATTTGTAGTAAAATGAATCTATCTTGAGACTGAAAGGCTAAGTGAAATAAATCAGACACACAACCCTAAAAACATAAATCAAGAACCAAATAAAATGTCTTTCTCAAAGGGCAAGTGTCTTGGGAGATGCAGAGAGGGGGAAGGGATGGGAGAAGGTCAGAAAAGGAATTAAAATGTGTATTACATGCACCAAGTTCACCAGGGAATAGAAGAATGTAGTTCAGACGTGTATTAATGAAAAAATAAACTACTGATTTTTTCCTCCAAAATAGCCACTATAATGACTTATAGAAAACCTAGGAAGACTAGAATCTTGACCTTTGTTTTACACTGCATCTCAAGATCTGGCAGAGGAAATGCTGAATAAATACCTATAGCATGAATTAAGGCATCTCAAGAATCTCCCTATAGGATCTAAAATGTAAACAATCTTTGCTTTGAAATTACATGCAATATAGAATTATTGGCTGTAGGAAGGAAAATATGATTTTTCTAAATGTACTGTTAATATTTATATATTAATTTATTCCTAGGTCTTTTATATTTTGGGGATACTACTGTAAAATGTGATGTTTCTCAAATTAAAACAACACTGAGATTCCATCTGACCCTGGAAAGAAATCAACCAAGAACAAATGCTGGAGGAGCTGTGAGGAAAAGGATCTCTTGTCCATTGCTGATGCAAGTGGTAACTGACATAACCGGTATGGAAATCAGTGTGGAGATTCCTTTAAAAAAATAAAAAGAAACCTGGCATTAGAGATCCTATTTGAGCCAGCTGTGCCTCTTGTGGGCATTTTCCTAGAATGCCTACCACAGTGATATATGCACCAAATAACTTCATAGTAGCACAGTTTATAATAGCAAAATCTTGGAAACAACCCAAATGTTCATCAACTAAAGAATGGATAATAAAGGCATGTTTGTTTTTTATGCAATGGACTATTACCTAGCAATAGAAATTATAAACTGGAGACTTTTTTAGGTCAATGGTTCCAAGCAAAAACCATATTCATAATGAAATAAATGACACTTATATGTGTAAGCATCATATTTTCTCCCTAGTGTGGGAAGCTAAAGGAGTAAATAAAATATTATAAATATATATTAATTCCAGAAACAATATCATGCTAGCCTTCCAAAGTTTTTCTCCTTTTCAAAATTTTAATGATTTCAACTCTTTTGGATATTCATAACAATTTTAGAAAAGCCTACAAGTTTAAAAAAATTGGATTTTTTTTACCACAATTAAAGTTTTAGGTCAGTTTTTGGAAAATTGTTATGTTTAAGTGTTTTATCTTAGAATGTTTTAGAATGTTTCTTTCTTTTTCTAAATTTTTTTTCAGTATGGGGCATTGAACTCAGGACCCTCCACTTGCCGGCAAGCCATTATTTTATAGTAAATTTTATAGTGAGATTTATCACTATTTTATACTTTAATACTCATAACTGATGTATTTTGTTGTTGGTCTACCTGAAGTGAAAGTGCAATTGCTTTTCAATGAATATTGATTAAATATATCTATATCTATATTTTAAGAGAAATACAGTTAAATTTGATAATTCTGTGTAGTATGTAAATAAAAAGAAATCGCTTTATATTTTATTTTTTATCATTTTTAAATTCTGAAATAAACACATTTCTAAAATGTGTTCCTAAAACTACTATAATAAAGACCTTTTTCTTTTTCCACGTATGTATTTGGTACAGGGTCTCACTACGCAGCTGGGATGCATAGTGATCCTCCTCTTTCCAGCCTCCCCAGTCCTGGGATTACAGGCATGAGCCACCATGCCCAGACTTCGTCACCCACTCAGCGTGTCCCCAGGGTGGGGCTGGAACAGCGATTGAGCTTTGATTCCTGCGCTTGCCAAAGCATGAGCTTAGTCTGCTGAGCTTTCTTGCTGGCCCTAAAACCACTTTCTAAAGTACATGTATTTTTATAGATTAAACATTCGTATAGCCATACTTAACAATGAAAAGTTTCAAGTAAAAAGCGGAGTACTAAATTTCAATTTCTTCCTTGATCTGCAAATGATTTTCATGGCAATGACTTTATATATATATATATATTATCCTAATACATATAATGAATACAGACATAGATATACTTTTATGCATAGTGTGGAAATATGCTCAAGTATCTGACTTCTGAAATTTATTTTATTAGATCAGATTATCAAGTGCCATGTAAGAAACTGAGTAGAGAAAATATTAGAAGAAACATGTCATCTGCTGTCTGCCTTCCGCTGGACTTAGCCCCGGGCTGGCGGGTGGCCTCTGCAGGGATGCTCATCTTGGAAGGGCTGGGCTATCCGCTGAAAGCTGCAGCTGAACTTTGTTTATCAGGTCTTGTAGTCACTAAGGAAAGGAGAGTGTTTAGGGCAATTAAACAAGATGGTATGAAAGGGGCTCTCTGACAGGTGGGATTTATAATAGAATATTAAAAGAAGTGGTTCCCAGGGGTGACATTGAGATGCGACTTGAGGATCAGAAAGACTCAGGAGTGAATATTCTACACTTATCCAGTTATGAGGAAGTGGCAATTTTAAATCCATAAAAATACTTAAGGGAAAGAAGAAAAGAAATGGGTAAGTGGAGAAAGAAGCAAATCATTAAATCTAGCTGATTGTTTCCTCCAAAATCCATGCTCTTTCTATTTTATAAGTACATGTCTCCACTTAGCTCCCCAGCAGGCCATAAAGCAAGAAAGAGTGCACATGCTTAAATTCTCGGTGAGGAAAGGGAAATAGAATCCATGTGTATTCTTTTTAGCACATGATTCTTTGGGGTCTTAATGCAAAAGATAACAAAGAGCTCGGAAATGCTACAGCCAGAAGGTGGAAAAGAGTCGTGATTTTGCATTGGCATGTGCAGGAAAATAATTTCCTGATCAAGAAAGGAAAAAAAAGTTATATAGGAAAGCAACAACTTCCACTGTTTAAAAACAGGACACATCTGGGAATCTAAGGCAGAATCAGATTTCTTACTCAATGTAAATCAGTTTGATGGAATTTCTGCAAAGCTTTTGAAGCCAAAAGACTTTGAGGTAAGGCAAGATTATTGAAAATAGAGGGCCGGGGTACAGCTCAGTGGTGTAAGCGCCTGCCTGGCAAATGCAAGGTCCTGAGTTTGATCCCTGGTACCGCAAAAAAAAAAAAAAAAAAAAAAAACAGAGAGAGAGAGAGAGAGAGAGAGAGAGAGAGAGAGAGAGAGAGAGAGAGATTATTGAAAATAGAGAGTAGGATGCTCTTACCCAGTACTTTTTTATCAGGGAGTTCTAAGCTGTAAAGTTTAGTAAGTGTTAGGAATCAGGCAGTAAGTGAAGAATCAGACAGTAAATATGATGGGGACCATGAAAGCAAAAAACAGATATAATCTCACAATCAGAGGTTTCATCAAAGTTAGAATAAATGTGGGCCATATACACTCAGACAACCATTGGGAGCTGCTATTAGCAGTGCTAAGATGTTCTTAGGTTGTTGTTTCTGGCTTTTAACCGCTAAACAGTTCTTTCACATGCTAGACATGTTAGACTTAACAGAGCATAGCTTTTAGATGGATGCTAATATTCTTTAAATTGTCTAATTATCATAGTTAATATATTTGAGACAGGATTTCCCTATGTTGTTCAGGCTGGCCTCCAACTCTGAGCTCAAGTCATACCAAAAAGTTGTGTACATGTGTGTGCTGCTGTACCTTGTTTAATTGCTACTCTGTATTAAATCTGATTCAGACACTGACTCTTGACATATTGCATCTAAAATCTTTATGCAAAATATGCTATGCTGAAGAAACTATGGCAAAGAAAGAGACTGAGAGATGGGAAGATTGAGTTTAAATAATTGGCTTAATGTTGCCTAGCTATTATGACATAGTGTGTAGGTCCTAGATCTGTACTGATGTCTACTGACATCTCTAATTTGCTTTTCCTACAAAGCAGCTGCTATGTGACACTGACATTGGTCAGAAATAGTTACTTTTGAATGATGAAACAAATCCATTTGGATGACTAACTGATCTTGGCATTTTCTATATAAGTATCTTGGCATTAGAAAACATAATCATAGTTGTATGTCCTTTTCTGCACAATTCTTACTTTATTTGTTTGTCACATATATAATAAAAATTTCACTCATGAAAAAGAGAAAGTAGTACACTGTGTGATTCTAAGCTTTATTTTAGGTCACCCTAAGAAAAGATTTCTAAGAACCCACCCTGGTGTAGAGAAGGACAGATATTCTATAACAACAGGCATAATGGTTTTATTATGCAGGGCATGAAGTCCAAAGCTAAGAAGAATCAAATTCACAGCAGGTCTATTATGCAAAACCACACAAGCACTCAGTCAGTTTTAAAGAATGATAGTGTAGCTCAGATATTTCAGTGGTGTAGGTATTAAAATGCATCACATTATGGTAGAGACAATATTTTGTTTCCATTTAGCACTTATCAGTAGCTTTGTTCATTTTAAGAAGTAATTTCCCAGAACTTCTGAATGAAATGAAAATATAAACACCTATTTTTTATTTCTTTCCTTCCTTTTTACTTTCTTTCATTTTTTTACTTCCTTCTCTCTTTCTTCCCTTCTTTTCTCTCTCCCTTTTTCCTTTCTCCTTCCCTCTGTTCCTTCAAGCTGAGAATGGAACCCAGGGCTTTCTCCATCCTAGACAACCACTGTATCATTGACCTTATACCTGGCCCCTGTCCTATGGTTTTGCAAATGTCTAATTTACAGAAAAGGAAATATAGGCACAGAGATGTTAAACTACTTGTGTAAAGTTACAAAAATCTATGGCAGAAACCAAAATTTATTTATTTATTTATTTTTATTTATTTTTTTTCTTTTTTTGAGACAGGGTCTCACTGTGCAGTTCAGGCTGGCCTTAAACTCACTTTATAGCTCAGGCTGGTCTCGAACTCACAACAATCCTCCTGCCTCAGCCTCCCGAGTGCTGGGATTATAGGCCTGCGCCACCACGCCCGGCTTACAGAAACCAAAATTTATATTTAAATAAATCCACTTATAAAATCTATTATTTGTTGTGAGCTTGAATTATATACAAATAGTTTTCATTATAATGATATGTAGCAATTTAAATAAATGCCATGGCATACACGTGGAATGAGGTGTGCAGACTTTATTTACTAACTCAGACATTCAAAAAATACTTATTGTATGTCAAATATTTTGCTACAAACAGGACCTAAAATCATGTTCCTAAACAGACATATAACCTCATGCAGTTTCTATTTTAGGGGGGGGAGACAGAAAATAAAACAAATTAACAAAAGTAATGTCATATAGGATATGCTTAAATCTCTAAAGCAGATAGTAAGGCATACCTGTAATCCAAGCCTGCTGAGAAGGGAAGGCAGGAAAATCACAGTCCCAGCTAGACAGTTGAGCAAACAGTGAGCCCCTATCCCTAAATAAAGTAACTATGTAAGTAAATGAGCCGGTGATGTAGTTCAGTGTAAAAGTCCATGTTTAACCCTTAATACAAAATAAAATAAAATAAAACAAATAAGAAACAAAGTAGGGAAGAGAGGGCTAGCAAGACAGCTCAGTGGACTAAGTGCCTGCTTAAGGGAGTGCAGGGACCAGGGTTCAATCTCCAGTATCCAATGCAGTGCTAGCCCTGCCCCTGGGGTGAGCTGAGCTGGAAACCAGTCTCTGTGCTGTGGCATACACACGTAATCTCAGCTCTGGAGAGGCTGAGAACAGAAGGATTGCTATGGGTCTGAGATGCATAGTGAGACCCTGTACCAAGTATATAAATTGAAAAGGAAAAAAAAAAAAAAAAAAAGAAAAGAAGAGAAAGAAAACAAAGAAAGCAGGAAAGGGGAAGAATCTAAATATTCAATAATGAAGTTTATAAGTTATCTTTTTAAAGTTATATTGAACTGGGTATTTTTGGTCTTCTGCAACTGACAATAAAGTTTTATCACTATTAATGTGGGCCAATAAATCAGTATTTCATATGTTTATAATCTTGATCACTGTTAAAGCAACTTACTATAGCAGTTGTTAATACATAATACATAACAATTAAATCACAAAGAAAATAAATCCTGTGACAATGTCCTTCTGAATAAAAAAAGATGCTTTAAAAATGCTCCTAAAATTGTTTTGGTTACTAAGGGAATTCCCTGGAATTACTATTCCATAAGTAGTAACAGCTACTTCATATCTACTTGCAGGTATCCTCCTCCAGGGGCAGTCATATTAGGCAGTCAAAATTAAGTATTTTCAAAGAGCTCAACAACAGCACATAAAACTCAGGACAATCTTTAATAAAAAGAAAAAGATGTTGCATCAAAAATCTAAATTAATTCTCTGAGAGAGGCTCCGAGGCTGTTTGAACATCTGTTGGAAATGGCCCTGGAGAATATGGTTCTTGTTGAATTAAATGAAGTTACTTTGGTTTAGAAATCATAGCTTCTAAAGGACAATGCATACCATCACCCCAATTGCTAACCTAAGCTTGTTTTACAGAGCTCAAGCCAGATGCAAAGAATTTAATGATATTTAACCAAATCTGTACATCGACCTACAGTGAAACAGTGCCCACTGGTCATTATTCAAGCGTGCCTGGAATTCCACTTATTCTGCATTTACTCCTAAATGCAGAAACATAGCGATCAATGTGTCACAACTGCAGTTACTCCATGCTCTTCTTTCTTTTAGCTTTAATTCATGAATGGGGCAGCTTTTTAAATTCTTATTTAGGTGAACAGAAATGGCAGTAAGTGGTAGTAACAGCATTCTTTAGTTCTGTTTTTGTTTTTTTTTTTTTTCATTACACAAGACATAATTTCATGTACAAAATTACTCTGCCAGGGGATTGTTTTATTTGAAAGCTCTTTAAATCCACTGTGCAAAAACAATCATGAAGACTTACAAATATGAAAAAAAAAAAAAGAAGGAACCAGATTGTTACCCTTGGAGCTACATTTGTGAGATAAAATTAAATCTCTACATTTCCACTTATTTTGTGACAAAATTTTCAGGTTGTTTTCTTTTTAAAGGCAGTAACTAACACGAAATATTTTTATTAAAACGAAAGCTCCTAAGTGCTTGGATATTTTATATATTTTGACAAAATGTGTTTACACCAGTTAAGTTTTCTCAAAACATCCTTTAGCTTCATCTCAGTACAAGAAAAAGCAATATTAGTATAGCCTATGTGTTAAGAGTAGTTGCACTATAATTACAAAATTTATGACTTATTTTTTGGCACTGGGAATCAAACTCAGCACCTTGTACTTGCCAGGCCGGCACTGTGCTGCTGAGCTATATCCCTGACCCAAATTTATGATGATTTGGGGTAAAAAGAACAGATTTCTTTTTCTCTATGTATTTATTATAATTTTACATTGAATATGGTGATTTCATTTTTCTTGGTGTAGGTTTGTGAGAGGAATTCAGTAAAAACATACAATTTCATTCATTCTTCTCCAAAAAGAGCCAGGAAATAGCAATCTTCTTTCATCTAAATCCAATGATAAAGAACAAGAAGAATTTATTTTTACTGAGAAGAAGAAAGTTACATACTTAAAATATATAACAGTCATGTAAAACAGATAATATAGTCTATTTAAAATACACTTATGTCTTTTCAGAAAAAATCCATCTTTTCTCATTTCCAGCAGGTTTGGGATAGCTCCAGACCACCAAGGTCAGTGGATCTTCTGCCATACAATGTCTGTAGCCTACCCTCTTTCATCAGGGGAAGACTTTGCAATCACTGAAAGTATTATTGATCTTTAACTCCTAGGGAAATTAAGGACATTTGACCAGCAGAGACACCGAGGAGCATCTCCACAACACAGAGGGATCAAGGATGAGGTTAAAAAAGCCTAAGGAAAGTTGATCCTGTGCCATGGAGGCCAGCTAACTAGTTCTGTAGGACTTCCTCCAGTACAGTGTTACAACGGCACCATGCATGTATTGAATAGTTTGTGTCAACTGCTGAAGAAGTGTAAAGAAACAAAAGCAAGTTTTCTGACTACTTTTAAAAGTGTTTTTCTTCCTGGCCTAGTGGCCTATGCCAATAATCTCAGCAGTACAAAGTTAAGGGAGGAACGACACCAGTTTGAGATCAGCCTAGACTACATAGAAAGACAGTGTTTCAGAAAGCCAATATATAGCTAATTAGATAGATTCATATATACATAATTTTTAAAATGTATTTAGGACATGGTCTATAGAGTCTTCAGGGTCTCTCTACGTAGATTGGACTCATAGCGATTCTCCTGTTTTTAGCCTCTTAAGCGCTGGGATTACAGGTGCCTGGCACCCCGCCTAGTCTAATAACCTTCTCAGTGTACCCTGAGGGTGGGGCCAGCACAGCATGCCAGGGATCGAACCCTGGCTGCTGGACTCTAAGCAGGCACTTTAGTCCATTGAGCTATCTGGCTGGCCCTCATAAGTATTTTTTTTACATTCATCCCTAAAATTTATTTTTCTTACCTTCATTTTAGCAAAATCACTTCAGCAAAATCATTAAAGAAGTTCTGCCCAAGACTCTCATGTAATCTATGTTTTGCTGCCAGTAATGCTGAATTAGATAACCCTCCATGAGCTATCATCTTTCTTAAATAATTATTGATTTTAATTTGGAAAATTTTACAGTAGTTCATGGGATTATCAAAAAAATGCTTAAAACAATACTTAGATTTAGAAGTGCATCGTGAACTTTGCATATAATGAAAACTCTGGATGGAATCATCTATGGACAGTTTAAAGATTATGTATTATATTTTAGGCACCTTGATAAAAATATAAAATTTGAACTTAAAACTACTTTAGATGCATAGGAAGATGCTAACTGAATGCTCTTGTAGTAATCAGATTTGATTTATGTAAGATAAGAGATTCACAAATGGGTAGAGCAAAGCTTAAATTTTACGATGCTTGTTTATTCTTGCCTCACTCTAAGAAACCATCAGTTTCTACTCTGACAATTTTTATTATATCACATTACCAGAAAACATTAGCATAAAATAGAAACTTTTGACATTTCCTTTTTTCTTTGCCATTTCTGATTAGAAAGCAAAGTTTATCATTTTGCATTTTTCTTGCATATTTGTAATTGAAAATTACCAAAAATAATAGAAAAATTGAGAAGGGATGAACGAGCTCAAAAGATGAGGGCCAATTTTGATCTTGCTGGAGTCGTTAAAAGATTTTCATGCTGACGCTCAGAGACAAGCAACACACGAGAAGGGCTAATGCTACTGACAGCACCTGAGCAGGCATGGCAAGAGATGCAGTGGAAGAATGGAAGACATCTGAGTGGAAAAATAGCTGTAAAAAAAGAGTAAAAGAACAGGATGGAGGGAGTGTGGATGGAGGATGAGATTTAATACCAGATTTCGGTTGTCCTGTCTGTTCTGTAATATAGGGCCATGAAATCCAAGAGAAAAATGATTTTTAAAAGGGATTATTGCTTCACAGTTACTAATCGTGACGTGGCATCAAAGAAGGTTCGGCTTCAGAAAGAGGTCTGGAGTTTTCCTTAGGAAGTCCCGTACTAACTACTCCCATGGGAGGTGACAGAAAGAAGCAGGGGCAGAGATCAAGGGGAAGCTTCCAGAAAGAAAGGGAAAAACTTCACTCCTCTGTGCAGTACTATGTTCCTGGTTCACAGCTTCATTGTGTTTTCCTTGGGCTCCAGCCATGGCCCCCTCAGCAGCCCCTTCCTGGTGAAAGGCCTTTCACACACAGCTGCAATCCAAGTCTTCTCAGAACTCAGACTTGAGCGTGTTACTTCCTTGCTTCAGAGACCTCCCTAATTGATCATTGTTTATAGTTACAAGTTTTTATTCTGGCATTCAAAGCCTCTCATGATCTGCTTCCAAACTATTTTTCTGACTTTCCTCTTTTCATATTTCATCACAATTAGAGTAATTACATGACATGCTATTATCTGCATTCACTCAATTATTTCTTGTGTCAGTGTATTTTCTCAAGGCTCTATTCACCCATCTTGGAAAATCATTATTTCTATTTTGAATTGTGCAATACTCTAAGCATCCCTCATGTCACTGACTAAATTCTACCTATTTAATTAGACTTACTCGCATTTTCTCCACGAGCAGTTTCTCTCTTCTCCTAAAGTCTTTTTAAATCTATACAATGGCACTTAATTCTTCATTCTTTATCAAACATATTTATTTTAGCTGATATACAGTTTGCTTCCTCCATACCTGTTCTGGGGGCTTCTGTTAGTGGCAGCTTCTTTTCAATTAGGTGACTTCCCAGGCTGTGTGTTCATGTAGAACTGAATCAACTCCCACAGCCACAGAGATCTTCTCATGAACCATAGGAGCAGAAGGGGGCAACTAAGCCCAATTCTTGAACCTTCCCCTGAACTACAAAGAAAGATGCATTCCCTTAGTACTACTGGAGTTACCAGATCAATAGAACTAATAACTCAAAGCTGCTCAGTCACTAAAGATGACCTGTGTGAGAATCAAGTTGATACAGAGAAAATAAGGTTGAAGATCTGAGAGATGAAGAAAGGTCAAATCTTCATGATAAGTTTTTAAAGATGTTAAATTCAGGGATACTGAGATACTCAAGAGTGCCCCATTTATTTCTGTTCTGCATGAATGAAGCCTCCTGAAATTGTTTGGCTATCAGCCTGGCATTTGAATAATTTGAACCAGTAATTTTTAACTCTTGAGTTAACTGAGTCCACAGAGTTCCTTGTGTTGTAATTTTGTCGTAAATAGTACATTCCCATGAAACTTTTAGAAATATATCTCCTATAGGAAACTCATGAAGACCATTATTTTCTCACTTATTTTGTATCCAAATGACTTCCCTTTGGTAAAGGATATTATATTTATATGAGTGCACTAAAATCTTTAGCTACCAGTTTAGGGAACATACCAATTTTCTTTGAGAGTAACAAGTTGCTTTGCAAAATTAACTTTAAAATCTAAAATGAAATTGATTGTATCACTTTTGTTATTTTGATGTGTGAATCACTGTAGTTATTAGTTCATGGCATTACCTTATTATTAAGAATTAGTGAATTCTTATTTATATGACAGATAAGCTGTCATCTATACACAATTCTCTTCATAGTAATTAAAATGAACAACTGCATCTGCTGCTTGCTATTTATGTTATCTACCTCATTCTCAATCTCATTCTCAGTAACTGAGAATCTAAATTATTTCACACATGCAGAGTTGCTTTAGAAGAACTATTCCAATAGGAGACATTTTGGCAGTATTTGCTAAGAAATCTCAAGAAAACAACTCCATGACTTACTTGCCAATTTTTTAAAAATTTCCAGACTAGAGCCTGATTTCCACAGCACTCACTTTTAAAATGAGTATCCTAATCACACAAATAAATGTGTTTCAATTGTAAGCAAAACTTGAGGAGTAAAGTGTTCAAGGAAAAAATTTTATCATGAGAGCAAAAATCCCCAAAATTAATGTTTGTAAAAGGGCAAAAGAATTTCAGTTAGGGTGGGTGGAAATTTATTCTCTTAAAGACTTGGAATGCCAGGGAGGATTATCATGTCTAGATGTAGAATACTTTCACTGATGTTATTAGTGAAAAGTCAAATCATTCTTTTTCTGGGCCCCTTCCAAGGTAACTACGCATGGAATGTGAGGAGAAGCCAATGCCTCTCTGAAATGCTTCCTTTGATTTATGACTGTCATGACGAGTACACGCAGACATAATTCATGGGCGCACAAAGTGAGAAAGAGCAGCGCTCTAGAAGAAACCGCTAGAAAAATCGGTAGACAAAATGCGCAAGAGAAACTTGAAGAAGTTTCTTGAGAAACTTAATTTTACCCTATGAATGGAATTTTGCTACAACAGTTTGATGAAAAGTCTACAGTTGAGCCTACATTTCTTTATAGTTAATATACCTCTATTTAGAGACAAGTGGCTTTTACATTGAGTGATGCAAATTAGTAGCATCAGAAACAAACCATGAAGAAATTGGCTTGATGAGAACAGAAAATACCCCATTACATCTTGGTTAGCTGTCAAGTGGAGCCTGATGGACAGTTTTGATTTTGTGTAGTCTTGACTCCAGAAAACATCTTATTTTAAGCAGCTCCAATATTTTTCTTTTTAAGATACTAAAAATACATTAAGACTATCATAAAAACAAAGAGTTATACTTGGAATAATTTAACATCACACTTCGAATATTTTAGCTTCACACTTGGGATATGTTAGCTTCATTCTTACATATTTACAGTGGATGTTTCTTAAAGATTTTATTCATTTTACACCACTCCTGCAATTGGAAACCAATATGAGGGAAACTAGATGTGGGAATACAAGATAATGCAAATGCGTGGTATGCTCGTTGTATAAATAGTAACTCTGGTGTGACTTTCAGTAGAATTTAAAGCTTGAAGATGTTGCTGAACTGCTTTATGAAGTACAGACGGTAAAAATACATTATAAAAGAAAAAAATCACAAAAACGTTCTACTAAAAATAGAGGTGTCTTGAGTCTAATTTAAAATTACAGAGGATGAACCTTTATGATAGAAGTTTTAGTATCTATGAAACAATTAACTGAAATATAAAGTCTTTTTCTGAATTTTATTGATTGCCTATATTTATCCTTATATTTTGAAATGTCTTAGTAAATATGAAATATATAAGCCTTTATTTGAATGAGTTACTAAAAAGTTTGATGATTCTTACCATTTTTTTTTGTTTTTGGTTCACTTTTTGCATTAACCTAACTCCTTTTATTCTTTTAGTTGAAGATGTATTTACAATTTTGGCTTAAACAGAGTAAGTATCTTTAAAGTTATTCATTTTGGTTATAAAATCCTTGACCTATACAGTTGTTTAGTACTTTAATTGCATCTTGTTTTGAAATTCCACAAAGAAAATAAAATGATTATTTTGTATTGCTTAGCTTGCTTATACTTATCTGCATTATGAATTTCTTTACAGTGCTATTCTCAGCATCTTAGATTTTTCTTTTTAGTTCATGCACTAATTTCTGTTCTGTAGTTTAAAAAGTCCCTTTGAAAAGGCTTATAGGTTGAACCATCTGGGTTTGCCTAAATTGTTTAAAAATTATTTATTTATTTATGCATTTATTTGGCATAGGTTCTTGTTGCGCAGCTCAGACCCATACTGTTCCTCTGTCTCAGCCTCCCCTGGACCCACTTTCAGTTGGTGGCATGGTGCGCCCGGATTCTGGGGCTCGCATGGTACACAGTACCAAGGACCAAACCCAAGTTGTTGCACTCGCCAGGCAGGTGCTTAAGCATCCAAGCTGTCTTCCCAGCCCTAAAATGTTTTTAAAAGTGAATAATAACTTCACTAGGCACATGATTTTTTATTTCAATTTTTCCTATCATTTAAAGCTACTACTTTGATTTCCTTTGGGCAGCTGAAAATTCCACCTGTCAGCTTTTAAAATGAACTTTTTGAAAACAACAGGAGGAACACTAGGAGTCCAATCTATGCAGTGAGACCCGGTAGACCCTGTACTAAATATATAAAAAAGAAAATCTAAAATAAAAAAATTAACTTCTATATGTGTTGAGTTTGTCTGTTTTCCTTCTGCTATGTCCTTCTTTCCATTCAGCTGCAGTGTCCTCTATTTCAAATTGTCATTTATTTCAAATTTCTTTTGTCATTTAAAGACATTTTTGCTTTTAATTCTGATTTTTGTATTTTGAAAAACTGTATACAATAGTTTAAACAATAGTTCTTAGAAACCTTATACAATAGCTCTTTCAATGTTATTTCTCATTCATAGTTTAATGTTTTAAATAATGAAATACAATTAAAAATCATTAGAAAAAATACAGAAGTTCACTAAACAAAATGATACGAATGTAACCGTGGTTGCTATGTTGTAAATTGTTGTCTTCAAATTAATTGTTCAGGTTACCAGATATATGCCTCCAAAATAGGTTTAAAAAAGCTAAACAGAAGAAGAAAACAACCATTAATTTTTTAGTCTCTTCATTTCATTCTGTTCATGTCTGAATATTTGGTACTACAAGAAAAAGCTTCCAATTTTTTTTAGCTCAAAAATTTTCATTTAAATTATGTCCAATCTATAATTTTGCTCATGAAATAATTCTTAATATAACTAGATGTTTCTTTTTTCTTTTTCATTTCTAGATGGTCTATTTGGTTCTTTTTAAAGTTCTGGGGTGTCTTTTAAAGTTCTTTGGTCAAATTTAAAATCCTTTAGACAATGAACATGTGCTTATTTGTCTTTCTTTTTAATTTAGCACTGTATCCTTTACCTAATGATTCTATTTCTCTGTGTTACTATTTCTAACACTCCCTCTGGCTTGTTTCATTGTTTATTTTATGACCTTTGCTGTGAGCTCAGTTTCCATGCACACTTACCTGTTATGTGAATCTGCGCCCTGTGAAGGTGATTTCTTGCAGGGAGAAGTTCCCAGTCGGGAATTACTTTAAACTCAATATTAGTTTGTAATTAGAATTTCCCGAGGGAAGGTTTTTTTTTTTTTTCCTTCTCACTATCCAAAACCAAAGTTGAAGCAACCATTCTCCATAAAACCTCAGGATCATCGCATTTTATGGAAGCAGCCCATCAATTCCCTTGTTTAGCCAGCTCTTGGCTCTGCTTTCCACCTGACACTTAAGCAGACTCCTAAATGGGAACACTGTAGAAAACAACTGGCAGATTTCTTCAGGATGGCCATTGGCTTCAGCCCTTGGTGTCCTCTCCAAAGTCATATTTCTTTGTAATTGTTTTCTCTGAGGATTTTCCTCTCATTTTATTTGGACTATAAATTTAAGGGCAATTTACATAAATAGCACAGTTAGCATTTTTGATTTTCTCATTTGAATGAATTTTTTAATTATCTAGGCTATAAAATTTCAAAAATAGAAATACTCGGAGCAATTCTTTATTTTTTATTTATTTATTTATTTATTTATTTATTTATTTATTTTGTCTTTTTGAGACAGGGTCTCGCTATGCAGTTCAGGCTGGCTTTAAGCTCACTTTGTAGCTCAGGCTGGTCTCGAACTCACACCAATCCTCCTGCCTCAGCCTCCCGAGTGCTGGGATTACAAGCATGCGCCACCACGCCCGGCTCAATTCTTTATTTTGAATATGGCCAACCTACCTAACATGAGCCTTCTCAAATTCATAGCTAACTGGAACTTGCACGTGTCACTTTATAGTGCAAAAAGTCTTCACAATAGAAAGAAATTAAAGCTAGGTCATGGAGATTATGAAGTCAATATGACCGTCATTCATAAAAGTAATACAAGAGTCAGGCACATGCAACAGACATGGCATGTGACAGCAAAGACAGTCACTACAGTGATGCCTCCACAGCCACAAAGCTCTCCAGAGTTGCTGTAATAATTAGAAGCAGGAAAGAGGACCCAACTTTCCATTTTCATTCTGGTTTCATCACTGTGAGAGAACAATATTTTTCATTTTAAATTCCCAAGTTTCTCAAAATCTTTTACAGTAGGACTAGGAAATCAGTACACAGTAACCACAGGATATGTCTGATTTTTCCTATTATACTCATTTGAAGATTTATTTATATCTGTCACTACTTATTACTAGTGATTCTGATAGATATATGCCTAACATTGTTCAAAATTTTACTCTGCAATATAGTAAGGAGTTTATTACATGAAGTTTATTACTTTGACTACATAGAATGAAACCATATACAACTAAATTTTTTCAAATCTTTTATTTATTTATTTGGTACAGGGTCTCACTGCACATCTCAGACTTGTAGTGATCCTCCTATCTTAGCTTCCCCAGAGCTGGAACTATAGACATGCACTACCATGCCCAGTTTCGGTGGCAGGCACAGCATGCAGTACTGGGTATTGAACCTGGGTCCTTGGGCTTGCCAGGCAGGCACTAAGACCACTGAGCTCTCCCCTCAACCCATGCCACTTGTAATTGTTACAGGAAAAAACATAGGCAGTTCAAGATATGAACTTACGATCTTTAAAAAACAAAGCAATCTAAAATATTTTATTGTATATCCATAAGAGAATTTCCAGATGGAAATTTCCAGGATAATTAGCAAAATTATTTAATGGCTCTCAAACCTATGGCTTATATAGCTTGATGTATGAGGTCAGAGATAAATGTTATATTGGTTCTGTGCTAGAAGAAGAATTAAGATGTATTGTTGCTTGAGCTAAATATTGACTTTAGAATTTGGGCACTCAATATTTGCCTCATCCATCAAAGTATTTTGAGAGTCCCTTTGGCCTGCAATATTACCTTAGAATTAGATGAAGTAGCAGGAATAACAGTTGTTTGTCTTTATGTTCCTGCTAGCAGATTTTATATAAAATTTATTTGGAAGCAAGACTCACTAACTCCAATAGGATGGTTGCTTTTAAAGCAACCTCTCACTCAAAGAGTGAGTGGTGTTTGATGTGTAAACACATTTGTGTGTGGTGTGTGTGCGTGCACTTAAACTACTAATGGAAAACACAGTGAACTATAAAATAGGTTTTACCAAGTTGCAACCAAAAGATTTGGAGATTTATGTAGTTGTGATGTTGAAATAAATTCTCAAAGATTATTGATATCATTTTCTTAATCAGTGTCAACATAACATTTTGTTGTCTCATAATTAAATCCTACTTCTATTTTATGCTATTTTACACTCTATATATTCATTTATCTTCATATACATTATATGTTTATATGTATATGGTAACACATGTGCATGTAGAATATATATATATATACATACAAATATGTGCTAAGTTCTTACAAAGCAGCTGAATGATGCTAAATCCTGAAATTAAAAACAATCTTAGAAAAAAGTAAATAAAAGCAACCTCCAGTGTAAGCCAATTTATTTAACACAGTCAACATATTTAAATACTTGCAGATAAAAGAACTGATTCTAATACAGTTCGTTGAAGTATAAATATTTCATCGTATTGCAAACTAGTGCCTATTTTTCCCCACAATAAAAATACATAACTGCTGACCATATGCATAACAGCCTCCAGATCACAACCCCAGTCCGTACAACTGTTACTTATAAAGGCCGCAGAATAACAAACTTCTTATGAGCACCTTCAGCCTCACTGCCTGCTGCTCTTCCCATGCTGCCACAGACCCACCTATCTCCTTGCTCCCATCAGGAGCTCTGCACATTCACACCTACTGTTAAGCAGCTGAACCTTAATAGAAAAACCACACACCTTCATGGATACTTATTACATAAATCTAAGTATGCCAAACTGCCAACTGAGTACCAAAAATGTCATTTAAAATTATTGTACATTTTTGAGTCATTGTGAATGAATTGAAGGTCTGACTTTTTTCCGTTGTTTTTGAAACTCACTTTTTACCGGATGGAGCAAAGGTAAAAGATTGAGTAACTCACTGGACATGAGACCTTTCAGTAAGCGATTAAATTTTATAATAGGAAATAAAGACATGCTATTTTTTAAAAAATGATTTTGTGGCCCATGACTTATTCAATATTTACGAAGTTACTTCTCTTTGATGGACTCTATAGTAAAATTAGCATGTATTTTCATTTTTACTGTATGCCCATACTTTATTCTTCATTAGAAAATTGAATTTGATTTTCTCTTTTTGCTTCAGTTTTTTGAGACAGGGTCCTTCTATGTATTCCACGCTGACATGAAGCTTAATATGCACTCTAGGCTGGTCCAAGTTCGCTATGCTCCTCCTGTCTCAACCTCTCACAGCACAGGGATTACAGGTATGAGTCAAGACACCCAGCTTGAAGATTAAATTATTTTGTATGCTAATTGTTTTATTTTTTAAAGAGAGTGAAAAAATTACAAGTGATACAGAATTTCCCTTAATGAAGTAATATGAATCTCACAGTATTTGTTGTAATGCAAGTGTTGTCTTCCAACCAGCTATTCATATTAACAGATATATGTGTGTAAAATTGGAAGGAGAAAGATAAAAAGAAATGCATAAGAAATTAAAAAGAGAAAAATTATTGAAAAAAGGAGACCAAATTAGCATTAACTTTCCAGAGACCATCAGAAATGCATAGTACTGTTGTCTAAACCATCCTGCTTACATATATAGATACATGTATTTTTCCCACTCCTTCTCAAACTCAGTAAGTCTTTCCTTTGGAAAAAGTTCATTACCTTTGCCCAGTAAGATTGAAGTTTTTAAAGGGAAATTTTTTTTTATCATGGCCACACAAGATAGTTAAACTTTACCTACAAAGTGCACTGCTGAGGATATTTCATAATCTAAACTCTTACAATTTGAGTCAAGAATTAATTTTTCATCTTAATTCAAAGAATGAATGTGTATGTGTGTTCATTTTTAAGGCAATCGATCTAATTACATCAAAATTTATCTCTTAATTTTAATTTTATTTGTTGATTTTTTTTTACTTGTGCACCACTGCATTTTAGGTTTTGTGGCACACTTTTACATTAGTAATGCACTACGTAGAACATTGCATTTGCCTACTTTCAATACCTTTTATCATGCCACATTTCCTAAGACTATTGCTATTGCAGTGTTAATTACTTTTTTACTATCAGCTTCGAAACTTACTGAGTGCCTGTATCACATTGCTCTAAAATACTTTAAATATATATATTTACAACACACTAAGGTGGATCCTATAGCTTTTGTTTCAGTTGAAGTGGAAGTTTAGTACTCCTGCCTTAAAGTTCACTTGATCTCTAAGATTTGATATTACTTAAATCCTGAACTTTAAATTGAGAGATTTACATACTTTCAAAATGTGGCCACAAAATGAGATGTCCTAGAATTTTTATTATTCAACTTCAATTTCACATCATTCTTACATGCTTAAACATTGTTTTTACTCAATTACTCACTTGTCTCTTAGATACTAAGTTCCAGTGTATTTCCTAAGAGTATGCCAATACTCAGTAATGTTGAATAATGCAGGCCACCCTCAACTCTTCTTGAATAAAACTGATTTATTGAAGAAAAGGCAATATTCTCATATTTCTGGGAAAGGAACACTTGTAAATTGGTTCAGATTTGGTATCAGAATGACAAAGGACTTGAAATTGCTACTATTAATAAAACACCATATATTAGTATAGAAGGAGAGAGTTAACACATGGACAGCAGCACAACCAGGAGAAAACAATCAAGTATAATTACACTGCTTGTGAAACCAAAAACTTGAAACTATTCTCCTGGATTTTTCAGCTTGCATAAGCGAATACATTTCAGTCTTCACATATCATATCAAGTTTTCCCAGAGAAACAGGACTAAAAATGGATGTGTTTATGAGAGAGAGAAAGAGTGAGGGGGGAGGAGAGACAGATACTTTCTCACAGGATTATGGATGTAGGAAAATCCCAACTTCTTCCAATGTATAAGTTGGAAACCCAGGAAAACAAGTTGTTTATTTCTAGCCCAGGTCCAAAACCTGAGAACAAGTATATCCAGTGAATAAACCCTAATGCAAAGGTTGATGTTACAGCTCAAGCAAGAAGGTGTCAAAGGAATATACTGTATGGACTTTTCCCTTTATCACAGTGAATTAAATGTCTACATTATAAGTTAGGGCCATGTACCTGTGCAATTCATCTGTTAAAATGTTAATCACATCCCATGCCATTCTTGTTTGACCCTTGCAGCCCCATCCAGAAATAATTTATATCAGACATCTAAAGCATCTTGATACAGTCAGCACATAAAATTATCACACACACTGCATTGCAATTCCTGTTGTACTTGTATTTCCATTACTAAATCTTCAAATTTCTATCTGCTTCTATATTCACCAGATATTTAGATAAATACCCATTCTGCCAAACAACAACTGTTTCACTTGTTCTCTGGATCATTTCTTAAGAGATTCTTAGGTTATTTCCATACTGTTATATTAATTGTAAATTACAGAATTTCTGTCCTTAAAATCTTCCCGTTCATTACACTTAGTATAATGAATTCTTGATGTTGTTTTTTGGGGCTATCTTTTATTGTGGCCTATTCGGTCCTCACAAGAGCAAAGAATGGTATAATCAACAATTTATTTGCTTAGTCAAAGAAGAAATAGGATGCCATTTTTAGTAATTCCTTTTGTAGTTTATGAAAAAGTCACAGATTTTATCAGAAAATAATGTACTTTGTAGACTTGTTTTCCATCTTCAGGTTACCATTTTTGTCTTTGGCCTGTTACAAGGAATATTTGATTTTTTTCTCCTGCATTCCAACTTTCCATCCTCACATAATTGCAAATCAACAGTGAAATGAAATTTTAAAAATTTAAGTGATTTCATTCATTTTTAAAAACACTTCAATGTATTCTTAATGCTCTGTGAATTAATGTCAAATATGTATGATCCAGTGCTGCTGGAGTCTTTTTGTTTTTCCCAGTGTACCAAGGTCCTTCCTGTCTAGTGCATCCATTCTTCCCACACCAGGAACACTCTCCCCCAACTTCTGTGTGCGATTGGATCCTACACTTTTGTTAGGGTGCTGAAAACTTTTTATCCCCTATTCTAGTTTCGGTCACGATCCTCTACTTCTTTCTAACACTTCGCAATTCAATTACCCATTTGTTAGTTTATTATATGTCTTTTGTTCCTTTATGCATCATCCTTGAGTTCAGGCTCCACATTTTCCACAAAATATCTAACACCATCCAAAATAACACTCAACAGACACTTATTTAATAAACGGAAATAAATAAATTTATCTTTATGAAAACAACCCTAGAGCCGGGCGTGGTGGCGCAGGCCTGTAATCCCAGCACTCGGGAGGCTGAGGCAGAAGGATTGTTGTGAGTTCGAGACCAGCCTGAGCTACAAAGTGAGCATAAGGCCAGCGTGAACTGCATAGTGAGACCCTGTCTCAAAAAGACAAAAAAAAAAAAAAAAAAAAAAAAAAAAAAAAAAAAAAAAAAAAAAAAAAAAAAAAAAAGAGAAAACAACCCTAGAGCTAGCCAAATAGCTCAGTGGATTAAAGCACCTGCAAGCAGGTGCAGGGGCCAGGGGTTTGATCCCTGGGACTGCTGTGCCAGCCCCAACCAGCGTGAACTTAGACAGTGATTGAGACTGAGCGTGGTGGCACACACCTGTAATCCCAGCTTTGGGAGGCTGTAAACAGGCAGATCATTACGAGTCCCATCTAGTAGTGAGACCCTGAACACCCTGTAGATCCTTTCCTAAAATTAAAAACAAACAAACAAACAAACAAAAACAGCTCTATAGGTAAATATTCCTTTAGAAACAACATCTTTGCTTTATTCATGCCCTTGAAACTTGTATTTCTCTGTAATAGAAAATTGGTGTATTAACGACTTGATTCATTCATTAAATAAGTACTAACATGTGGAGCTGAATCAGTTCCTGTATTATTTAGGCTAGCTGCCTCTCTCTGCCGAAGCTTTCCCCTCCCAAGCAGGATGTATAGCAACATCCTTATGAGCCCTTACTGCTAACTCTCCACCGCCGCCCCAATGTAAAGAACAACAAAAGATAAGGCAAAGTGAACGGCATAAGCTGCAGGATACTAATCAGCTTTTCTTCTGGATGGTTAACAACCTAAGATCACAAGTCAGAGTTGGAGAAATAGAAGAGCCACACGGCCCGCCAACATTTTGGCCCTAGCCTTTCAAGGTCAGCGAAGACTCAGGGCATAGGAGAACCTGTACTGCAATATCATGGGACT